>PIJE02001783.1:0-25000 GCA_002895965.2 Coryphaenoides rupestris
AAAGAGAGAGATTACCTGACCTTTGGTTGAACCCGGATGTTTCTTCTTTTTGCTTGTGGGTTTCACACGCAACACGTTGGCGACGGAACGGCGGTGACGTTTCACCAAGGGAGCAAATCAGCACGACGAAGTCTGTCTTTTTGCTCCAAACAATCGTTTTTTTTATTTGGAGGGAAAATAACTTTTGAATTCGATTGATTTGAATCACCCCCTGTCTATGCTATTGTAAGACGACTGTTTGGTTGGGAGTCCACCCACTTGGAGAGCACAAGGTGGGAGTGTCCACCTCTGAACATAGGGGACCCCCTTTAGATACATAGCAACCGATTGCACATAGCAAACGGGCCTCTCGATGAAACTAAACTCGATGAACTTTTTTTTTTTTTTTTTTTTTTTTTTTTTTATTTTTTTTTTTTTTATTTTTTTTTTTTTTTTTTTTTTTTTTTTTTTTTTTTTATTTTTTTTTTTTTTTTTCTTTTTTTTTTTTCTTCTGAGATACTCTCAAATTTTCGTGGGCCCCACCATGGTTTGACGACCTTTATGCTAGCGAGGGCTTTGTCAAAGACCAGCCCACGCAAGGCGTTTGCCAGGTTGAAGATTCCCGAGAGCATTCGCGTCCAGGCAAGAAGTGCGATTTTCGGCGGACCGCGGGAAAGTTTGTTTGTTTGTTGTGTTTCGGTTTTTATGTCTATACTGGTCTCCAGCGCGCTGAGGCTTAACCGTGTGGCTTTCATTTTCCAAAGAAACATCCAACGGACTTGCAAGTCAAACACAGATGCAGTAGAATAGAATAGAATAGAATAGAATAGAACTTCTTGTGCCAGGTTACGTACAATAACCACGTGACAGGTGCACAGTGATCAATCCCTGACTCGATCGCTGAACAGATGACCCGAGCAAAATACTACAACATTGACTCATACGTTATGAGATAGTTTATATTGTTACCCATTGAAATGCACAGCTGATGTGTTACATGTACACACTTTAATAAATCAGGTGATGACAGGAAAACCAGGAAATGCACAGGTTGACAAACGTGACCCCAAACAGGAAAACCAAGTGCGACGCTGGGGTTGGGAAAGGGGGAGGAGACTGTGAGAGAGAGAGAGAGAGAGAGAGGGAGAGAGGGAGGGGGGGGGGGGGGGGGGCGGGGTCTGCGAAGAGAGCTAGCGTGTCATTGGCTGCCCTAAGTCGTCTGCTCTCGCCTCGTCCAATCACAGCTCGAGTACGAATACTCGAGCTGTGATTGGACGAGGCGAGAGCCCGCAAGTGTTATTTATTTATTTTAATTTTTTTATTTTTTTTTTTTGTTATGTTCATGTTCTGGCCCCTGGGCACTTGCGTCCCGTAAAGACCAGGCCCTTGCACCGTGATCTGTCTGTCTGTATGTCTGCCTGCCTGCCTGCCTGTCTGTCTGTCTGCCTGCCTGTCTGTGGTCCGCACGGTCCACAAGGAATGCGCAGCAAAGTTGTGTGTGTGTGTGTGTGTGTGTGTGTGTGTGTGACATAATCTTGTGGTCTGTCTGCTTTATCCCATTTCTACTGGCATGCCCACATATTACAAGTTCATTAAGGAAGGACGATGACATATATATATATATATATATATATATATATAAAAGTCAGTCATATCTCATAAATGACAGTGAGAATTGATTATAAGGCTCAGTTTTGGAACTTTTTTATTTACCTTCATAAACAAATAATCAAAACATTCACAGAAAAAGCACATAAATGTCACTTTGGGAAGTCGTCTTATTAAATGATTTGCCTCTATATATATCTATCTATATATATATATATATAAAATAATTCAATTAAGGAAGATTTGTATGTAAACAATTTTTTTCCATAGCTGGTCCCAGCAATATGCTGCAGTGTTCCTTAAAGGTGACAGATAAAGCGACACCAAAAACACAACAAAACAAAAAAAACCACATTTTAGTTTCTGTAAAACCCTGACGTTTCAAGTCTATCGGTTACCTGAAGTGGATTCAAATTTTAAATGCGATTTCTCCTTTTGGGAAAATCCCCCCGCCCAGCATGGTCTTCTCTACAGTAAATTAACGAAACAAAGACTTGACAACGCAGGAGAACACAAGTTACATAATTATGTGCGATAGGTAGTAAATATTGGCGCGCAAAAGGACAACCCATCCATTTGCACGCTGCTACAACGTCTGCTTTTGATGAATAGTGCCAAAACTTAATAGTGTGCAATGTTCAGTGCTTTTCCCCTCCTCCTCCTCATCTCATCCTCCTCATCCTCCTCATCCTCCTCCAGTATATCCACCACTGTTCTGCAGGACAGAGAGAAAAACACACTGTTGTGGAAACACACATGGCTGGAGAGACACACACACACACACACACCACACAGGTCCCGGTGAGTTGGAGTTTCAGACACACAGACAGACACACACACACACACCCAGACAGAGACAGACAGACACACACACACACACACCTAAACACCTGTACAGATCAATAAAGGAATCTGAAACGTGTGGACTAATAAATAAAGCAGAGAGTACAGTGTGTTCCTGGTTCTGTTACCAGCTGGACGTGGTCGGGCTCCCGGGCTCCCTGCGGATCTGCACCGCGGGTCTCGGGGTCTTCATTCCGACGGGGGCCCCACGTCATCCGACGGGGCCCCCACCTCGTCCGACGGGACCCCCACTTCATCCGACGGGGCACCCACCTCGTCCGACGGGGTCCCCACTTCATCCGACGGGGCCCCCACTTCATCCGACGGGGCCCCCACCTCGTCCGACGGGGCCCCTTCATTTGAACAGACAGAAATACGGTGTTTTTCTTTGTAAAGATCCGTGTGTGTTAAAGACAGAGCCTTGGAGACGTGTTTTATAGGCTTTGACACATTTTTAATGAAGACACTTGAGGATCTTTAATGGCTTGACGAAGATTTAAGAGACGGTTACCTGCGCTTTCCCTCGGAACCGGCCGTCTCTTGTGCGGCGGTCTGACGTAGAACTCCGGCGGGGACTCGTCCACCTCCCAGTCGTGGCCGCCGGGGTCGGGGTCGGGATCGGGGCCGCCGTCCCCCGGGGAGGGACGCGGCAGGGGCCGATCGGCGACCGGGTCGAAGTCCCAGCGTCTCTTGAACGCCCGCACCGCAGCCTCGCCGTCCGCAGTCCCGAGGGCGTCAGTGCCGCCGGGTCCGCCGCCGGGTCCTCCGCCGCCGCCGCCGCCAGCAGCAGCAGCAGCAGCCCCCCGACTCCCGAAGAGGTTCCTGCGGACGGGGGGGTTGGCGGCAGCAGCAGCAGCGGCGGCAGGGTCTTGATTGGCCGCCGCCGCCCCCCTCCTCTCCGAGGTCCGCCTGGCGGTCGACGCACGGTGACGGACGTGGGACATTTCGTTGCACATATGCACCCCCACCCACAACAAACCACCACCACCACCACCAACAAACCACCACCACCACCACCACCAACAACAAACCCCGAAAAAAACGCCGAAAAAACCCGAAAACTAAAGCGCAAAAATGTCGAGTCCTTCGGAATCCACTCCGCAGAGTTCACCGTTCATGTGACGCAGGACGGCGCGTCTGGTCCGGGGGTCCGAGCGCGTCCAGCCCGCGGGGGAGAACGCACGGCGACACCCGCGGCTGTCAGCTCCGTAGTAAGAAAAAAAAAAAAAAAAACAACACGTCCGGTCATCAGAGAGCCAAAGACAAGCAGGAGGAGGAGGAGGAGGAGGAGGAAGAAGAGGAGGTGGTGGCATATCTCTTCTTTTATAGCGGCACCTCCTCCTCTTCCTCCCTTGTTATTTTGGCAACAGCTGTTGTCTGGCAACCGCACAGACACATTCCCAGTCTCACACACACACACACACACACCAAACACCACACACACACATTCCTCACTTCCCCAGTCCAGTCAGTCAGTCACACACACACTAGTTGCGACTACTTCGGAATTACCCTTACCCAACAATTACTTATAGCTCAGCTATAAGTAATATAACTGATAATGGGGTGTTTAGATTGATTTACAGAAGTCTGTACAGTCAACAAATGTTGGCACCGCCGAGTGAGTCAGGGCCCCATAAAGGCCCTGTACTTGATGCCATGTATCCTAATGCAGGTTCCTGTCAACAAGAAGTTTAAACACTTTGTGACGAAAACATGACCTTTTGTTGAACCTTGTGTGCTGATAAAGTAAGGACCAGCAGGGACTCCAGGGCCACCGGGACACCCAGCTCAACGAGTCCGGGACGGTGCATCAAAGTGGGACACTCTCTGTGGACACACGCCCTGTAAACACGACCTCCAGGGCCAGCAGGGACTTCCAGGGCCACCAGACATTGAAGTAGGCCTACATTTCTATGATTTTAAATGCATTATTAATGGTAAATTATGTTTTCTTAGGCCAATACCTGGCTGATAAGTGGCTTGGTCAAGACTGTGTGTACAGCATATTAAATGCTACGAAATGACAGCATTACTGCTGTTTGATTGAATCTGCTGTGAAACAACACGAGATAAGAAGCGATTGTATCACTGTCACTGTTCAAAATCCTTCCTTCGTGTTCATGTTGATGCCATCGGTTGATATAAATAAAAACAAAAAGTGAAAAACGAAATAAAAACTGAAGCTCACAGTGGGATGACGAGACCGCATGGTTCTTTATCTGTAAAATCTCACTTTAGAGTGTATTTATTTACAGTTGACACACACACACACACACACACACACACACACACACACACACACACACACACACACACACACACACACACACACACACCCCTCCAATCAAACAAACAGTCACACTGATACAATAAAAAAAAAATAAAAGAAGGTATATCCAGTTGGAACCCTTCTTCAAGTTCAGTACTGTTGTCATTGTCTTGTTCTGCTCTTCCACCTTTCTGGTTGACTGTAGGACCAACGCCCTAACGTGTCCAAAACGACCTGCGACCTGCATCAGGGGACAGCCGGCTTGGACGAAGCCTGTCTCTTCGCCGTCAACTCGCTGCGGATCTGAGCGGGGAACTGCTCGAGGTTTTTGTTGACGCAACGCACACAGAAGCGCCGGGTGTAGAAGATACTGCAGTCCTGGTGGATAACAGAATCGACATCATATTAATCCACCCTCCGTCATTCACGAACACAACCAGAACATTGCATACATGATGCAAAGGCAGTCCCCCTTTAAACACTGAGCTGGGACGCCCCCCTGCCTGTAGCCCCCGAATTAAAGAGTCTACAATAATGATTAAAAAAATATTGATTTCTTCCAAAGTGAACAGAAATGTGCTTTATTATGTTTTCATTGTTGTAATTTCATTAAACAGTAAATCATGGTATTTATGCTATTACTTTATACACTGAATGAAACATGTTCAGTGTATGAAGTAATAGCACACACACACCCCCCCCCCAAGAAATGACGTCATACTCTCAAACTCACCGCGCCGACGCAAGTCTCGCGATCACACAGGCTGCACCTGGAGCCCAGGACCAGGAAGCGCTCCTTGTCCGGACTGAACGGATCCTTGGTCACAAAACACTCTTCCAGCAACCTAAAGGGAGAAAGAGAGCATGATAGGACAGATAGATGAATTAGATTGATTATTATTATATTATTTATATTATTAATATTATATTAACTAAAGGGAGAAAGAGCGCATGATAGGACAGATATATTAGAATTATTATTATTAATATTATTATATTTATTAATATTATTATTATTATTATTATTATTTCAGCAAACTAACAGCTCCCATGTTGTGCAGGGGTCGGGTCGGAGCTGGACGGGTCGGGTCTGGTCGGGTCGGGTCGGAGCTGGACGGGTCAGGTCTGGTCGGAGCCGGACGAGTCGGGTCTGGTCTTTAACTCACACGATGGCTCTGGTGTTGGGTGGTTTCTGGCCGTAGTAGGAGTACGGGCTCGACAACCCGCAGGACCCACACGTGAACGTGTCCTCCATGTTGGGACGGGCTGTGTCGTTGTTGTTGTTGCGCTTCCGCCTCAGGTTGCGTTTTAAAGAGGCCTCATGAAACCATACCGCCCCCTACCGGACAGGAGCAGTATTACCGTCCACTTGTGCTCTATAATATACACATTTATATTTTATATTATTGTATATTGTATATTCTTAATATTCTTTATATCATGTGCAATACTTCCTCTTACCATTATTATTACCCTTTTATTACACTTAAATTATTGCCTGTGTTTTTGCTATGTTATTTTATCTATATTTTTATACTTCTCTAGACTTACTGTACATTTGTAAATCTGTTATATTATTTTTTATTATTCTAGTTTATTTCTCTATTGTTTTATTGTATTTGCGATGCAACTTGGCACAATACTTTACTTCGGGATCAATAAAGTTCTTATCTTATCTTACTAGTGAGTTTTTTTTTTGTTACCAATGACAGCAGGATGAAAAAACAAGACAAGTTCAATACAAAACCTGTGTGTCAGCAGCGACAACTATTTATCACATGCTGTAATTGAAATGACAAAGCATATCCTTGATGCAGTATTTTATTGATTTAATATTAAACCATGGATACAACTGTAATGACCCCCCCCCCCCCCCCATTCCCTGAACACAGCTGTACTTGTCATTCGGAAACTATATTTACAAAGCAGGCTGTCAGAAGAATAAAGATCGCACCCTGGGCTCTGGAAGGGGACAAGGAGATGGAAGAGGTGTGTAGTGAACTTTTTGAAATAGTTCAAATATACTTCAAGAAGTATATTTGAAATGTTCAGCCATTGTTCCCAACTGCTGTGTGTGTTGTGTTGTGTCGTGTTGTGTTGTGTTCACGGACACACAGCCGGTCCATTTGTTCTGAGGTAAAGTGTTTGTGGTTCTTTTATTGCAGTTGTAGCGCCGGCAAACTCCAACGCCCAAGTGAGTAAAAGAGGGAGTGGCTGTCACTGAAGCCAGACTGTCACAGCTTCACCCAGTTCATACCCTGGAGATGACCTGGAAATACACTGTAGCGTACAGTATATATATTATATACACACACACACACACACACACATACATACACTGTAGAAAAGGTATCATGACTACTTTTGGTAATGAGCACAACCAAAAGTACCGGGCTGCAGACAAGATGGTGGACCTCTGCAAGAGGAACCTCCGCAGCTGGTCTTCTTCGTGTTGTTTGTTTAATTTTTACTACATTTTAAACCATGCAACCTCAGCAGCTGAGCGTTATTCCAGTCTCCAATTATTTGAAATGTTTCATTGGGTTATATTTCTTGTAAACAATATATTAAACAATGTCAATGTTACAATCAAGACGAAATGCAATATCATTTTCAAACTACAGTAAACCTCTCATTGGTCTGGTCAGACCTCCCAGGTCCTCTGTCACTGGTCTTTTTACAGATTCGAAGAGTTAATACTAAAGCTGGCAATGTTTTTAGTTGGTATGCAAGCCCCTAATGCCTGCTGCCAATTAGCAAGTAACATGATTCAAACAGGTTGTAACAGTACAGTATAGATTTTAACCCCCATTTCAAATCACGGTTCAGTTACACAAGTGTACATATAAAAAGTGCTTACATTACAATTGAAACAAGGGCAAAAATAATTGCTAATATTAAATGCTTGGAACATGGCATTTTTCATCCATATCAGTATGTCTACACTCGCTGGATGCTTAGATATATTAAAGTTTAATAGACAACATCACTTGTCTACCCAAGTCACTTTAAATATTTAGTCAGTTTAAATATCCTTAATAGACTCTGCATCTAACCGCAGAGGACTACACATATGCGCAATGCAGACATTCAAGCGAAAACGTTGCCAAGAAGGTCAACTTCCGCTGCGGAGGTCATGTGATTTTACAAACTCAAACTGCAGTCAAACTGCAGAGGTGCACCTTGCAGAGGTCCACCATCTTGTCTGCAGCCTTGCGATATGCTATTATGTTTTGATGGCAACGTGGTTACATGGCAATGGCAGCTGATATCTAAGTGCTTTCACTCCATTTGAGTTATATGAGTTGATCACTTCATCTCTTTTTTTGGGGGGTTTAAATTCAATGACTAAACATTTCTATTTTGTTAACGCAGAGACTAAATTGTATTTATACGCATTCATGTTAATAAAGGTTTTCCTTTTCTGCTAAAAGCAACATTAACATATATAGGCTATATATGATACACAGCTATCGAAAAAAATAATTGCCTCCTAAAATCGGTATCGGTGGCAAAAAAAAGTCTTGGTGGAGCTCTAAGAGTTAGTTTAGTTTACATTATGACTTTATAAAGTTTTATATTGGACTCTTTCATATCGGTCTATCATGATTCTACAGTGTAGACAACATTAATTATCGAGTAGCTTCGAATGGAACTATTGATTCAATGCTCGTTGAATGCTCGCGACTATTTTTCCCCAGAAAACACACTGAAACGTGTATCAATTAACCCCGAACTTTCCATTTTTAAGCTTGCCTTCCATTCTAGCCAGCTAGATCGCGACAGGAAAGAGGCAGCCAACTCAAGCCTGAAGCAGTTTGTGGAATTATAGTGTGTCTACCGTCATGCTAGGCAATCTGTCAATTGCCCCTCGGGTCCCAAATCTTATCCTTTAACTTGAACAATTGAGCCTGTTGTGCAGCGAGCGTTCAGCAATGAACAATGGACAATCTGTGACCATTGGTGGACTCTTGCTGAATTTCATTTCCTGGTTTTAACCGCTCCCGTCACCCAGCAAGCAGCAGCTAGCGGCTGTAGTGCCCAACATGCTAGCTCTCCTTAGCTTAGTCCATGTCCCTATAAACCAGTTCATGTCTTGCGCTAACTCAGTACATGTCCCTGGTAACCAGTAAACATCTCGCTCTAACTCGGTGTCTCTGTAAACCAGTACATCACTCGGCTAACTCGGTACATGTCTCTGTAAACCGGTACATGGCTCGTGCTACCTCAGTACATGTCACTGTAAACCAGTACATGTCTTGCTCTAACTTGGCATATGTCCCTGTCAACCAGTACATGTATTGCACGACATCAATACAGGTCCCTGTAAACCAGTACATGTCTCACTCTCACTCAATACATGTCCCTGTAAATCTCTTGCAGGAGCGGATGGAGGGACGTGTCCTCCGTCGTCTCGATGTCCTGCACCAACTGAGCGTGCTCGGTGACCAGCTCGCGCAGGTCGGCCAGCTTCTGCAGCAGCTTGGGGAAGAGGAAGACGTTGTCGCGGTGGTTGGCCACCAGGTGGTGCTGCAGGGCCTGCACGATGCTCTCCTGCAGCCGCTCCACCAGGGAGGCGTTCACTAACCCGGGCGATCTGGCGGAGAGAGAACGATTGAATTGTAAAATTTGCTTAAAAGACTAAACTAAACTACATAGAATGGCTTAGCGGCATCTCTTCTCTTCTTAAAGTCCCCCTCCGATAATTTATTAGACCCATAAATACTCCCAAGGAAGCCATTTGAAGCAATTTTAAGCCTTAAATTGGCTTGAATGCAACTCTTCACCTCATTTAGCGTGTGGGGATCTATGAATATGCAAATTTGGCCCCGCCCCACGGCCCTTTAACAACACAAAACAGGAAGCGAACCGCCGGCCGGGCAATTTGCGGGGACGGCGCGCGCCTCACCTCCACAGCAGATGATGGCGGAGACGAAGAGCGCGAGGTCGCTGTCGTCCAGCTGCAGGGCGTTGAAGCGCGCGGCGAACTGGAACTTGGGCTCCATCATGTCGCTGAAGGGCCGCCGCAGGCCCTTGAGGAACTCGCGGGTTATGAAGCCCCCGCCGCGCGCCACCAGCAGGCCGTCCTTGTTCATGCAGGACGCCAGCAGCGTAAAGAGGGCCTCGTAAACGCCGTACTTCAGCAGGGTCACCTGGGTGGCGGGGATTATACTTTTATCAATTTCAAAAGTAAATAAAAAAATCAGCAGGAAACAGGGCGTTCTCTTATCGAGCACCCTATCTGTGGAACAGTCTGCCACCTGTAACCAGGGAGGCTGACTCTGCTGATATATTTAAGGCGAGACTAAAAACCCACCTATTTACCCTCGCCTTTGGCTGCTAGGAGTGCCCCTCAGCTCTAATTTACAGCTAAATCAATACTGTTAGCATTAGCCTACCCTAGCTGCCAATGGGTACTAGGTCTGAGGATACGTGTGTTCCCTGTTTACTGTGCTCCATCTAACCTTCATGTTGTCTCCATTATCTAGGGTGCTGCTGTGATCGTGACTGGATACCTGGCCACCTCACCTGCCGGCTACCAGCTTGCTCTCCAGCCAGCACCCCATCACATTATTACTATTTCATTTTCTATTTGTACTTTGTCATTTGCATTTTGTCATGCTTTGTTACTCCTGTTTTTAAATGCCCGTATGACACCCATTGCACTCTGAACCATCCCTGGAAGGAGGGATCCCCCACTCTGAGGTTCCTCCTCGAGATTTCTTCCTTGTTAATTAAGGGAGTCGTTTCTTGCCCTTAGGGGGGCGGGGCTAGGGGGGGGTGTCCATAAATCACGTTTGGCCCATAACAATCTGGCCTGTAAAGCCCTTTGAGACTGTCTTGTGATTCAGGGCTATACAAATAAAATTGAATTGAATTGAATTGAATTACAGGTATACGGGGACCGATTGCCACAAAAACTCGTTCCTTGTTTGAACTAAGGCGATAAAGCTGATTCTGATACATGTCCTGTTTTTGATTTATATTTTATCTTTATACGTATAATTATACTAACTATGACAGTATAAAATATGAAATCGAAATGAAAATGAAATGAATAAAAATAACCTTAACCCTGAAGAGCACGAGTGTTTACATTAAGTGTTCACATTAAACTTTCTTCCATTAACTAGATCACCCAGTTAATCTATCTATCTATTATCTTGAAAAGCACTGTATTATTATAATAATTATTATTATTAATGTTTATGGATTAATGAGTGAGCGTGCTAAACATTGACAGGCCTATCGTGTCCCGGTCACCTGGTCGTTGAGGTCCAGGTGGAGGAAGCCAGGGATGTTCTTGGCAAACTCCGTCAGCTCCGTCACCGCCTCCACCGACGCGCTCTGGCAGCAGAGGAAGAGCCGGGCCTCCGCCTCCCCGGGGCCCTGCGCCGGCGAGCCCTGCGCAGCCGCGGGGTCCCTGTCCGGGGGCCCCGACGCCCCCCTCACCTCCAGAGTCTGCTCGGCCGCCTGGAAGGTCTCCATGTCGTGGATGACAAATGGCTGGAGAGGAGGAGGAGGGGAGGCAGGAGAAAAGGGGAGAGAGGAGGAGGAGAGGGGAGAGAGGAGAAGGGAGGGAGGAGGAGGAGAGAGGGGAGGAGGAGAAGGAAGGGAGAGAGGAGAAAGAGAGGGGAGAGAGGAGGGTAGAAAGGAGAGAAAGGAGAGGCGAGACGCAAAGAGGAGGGAACAGGAGGAACTACATCAGAGGAACTGCGTCGCAATATGAAGCAGAAATGTCCTTCGAGAAAACTCCTCCTAGCCATGTCCTTAACCCCTCCCACCTCCCCTTCCTCCTCCTCCTCCTCCTCCTCCTCCTCCTCCTCCTCCTACCGGTTGGCTGGTCTTGCCCGTGAGGATGAGCCGTGCGCGGTCCTTGTTCATGCTGAAGTTCCGCATGTACGCCTGGTGGATCTGCTGCACCAGCACCCGGTGGTCGGGGGCCGCGGCCGCCTGCGCCTCCTCCTCGCCCCGCCCCCCCGCCCCCCCAAACTCCTCCTTCAGCCGCTGTTTCTCCGACTGGGGGATGCGCCCGAAGCGGATCGCTGGAGGAGGAGCAGGAGAGGGTGGGGGTGGACGGGGAGGAAAGGGTGGAGGAGGAGGAGAGGGTGGAGAGGGTGGAGGAGGAGGAGGAGAAGGAGGAGGGATTTGTTTTAGCACTTAACAGTCACAACCATAAAAATAAAAAAATATATAAAAATATATATGAGATGCGGAACCGAATTCGGAACCGGATTCAGAATAGATTTCAGAACCAGATGCGGAATCGAATTCAGAACCGGATGCAGAACCGGATGCGGAACCGGATTCAGAACCAGATTTAGACCTCACCGTTGTGGGACATGCCCTCGCGGAGGCACTTGTGGAAGCGGCAGTACTGGCACTTGTTGCGGTTCTTCTTGTGGACGCGGCAGCGGAGCTCGCATTTGTCGTACTCCAGCTTCAGGCGGATGGTTCTCCTGAAGAAACCCTGCGGTGCGGGGGAGGGGGTGGGGGGTCAAGGGTCAGAGAGAGAGAGAGACAGGCCGGGAGACAAGTCACTAAAATGTGGAAGAACTTAGGGGCCTCCTAGCTAAGTGTGGAGGTGTCCCTGAGCAAGACACCACCTAACCCTAACTGCTCCTCCTAGCTAAGTGTGGAGGTGTCCCTGAGCAAGACACCACCTAACCCTAACTGCTCCTGACGTGTTGGTTGTTACCGCCGTCGGTGTCTGAATGGGAGAATGTGAGGCAACTGTAACTGTTTATGATATCCAAAACGGGCTCGGCGAGGGTTGCGAGAAATACCGCAAATACTGCGTCCAAATGTCAAAAGGTGCTTTTTTTTGGTCCAGGATACTTCAGTCCCAGAGTGATCGAATCTATCCTGGATTACTGCTTTAAGCACTTCCAGAACCATGGCCTGTGTAGCGCAGTGTGTGTGTGTGTGCGTGCGTGCGTGCGTGCGTGTGTGTGTGTGCGTGTGCGTGCGTGCGTGTGAGCGTGCATATGTGTGTACGTGTGTGTATACATGTGTGTGTAGCAGCCCGCCCTGTCCTGGCTACAATGGGCTCGGGGCCAACGAGGGGAGAGGTAACGGGTGAGAGAGAGCCTAGCGTGACCCCTACCTCACCTGACCTGCCGCATGCATGCCAGACCCCCTCCCTCCCCCATCGCCCCCACAGTCTGATGTGTGGATGTGTGTGCAAGGAGTACAAACTCCCCCAACCGCCCGGATTACCCAATGGGGGGATAAAGTCTCTCTCTCTCTCTCTCTCTCTCTCTGTGACTCTCTCTCTCTCTCTCTCTCTCTCTCTCTCTCTCTCTCTCTCTCTCTCTCTCTCTCTCTCTCTCTTCTCTCTCTCTCTCTCTCTCTCTCTCTCTCTCTCTCTCTCTCTCTCTCTCTCTCTGTGACTCAAGTATTGTGATAACATCATATTACTTGGATAATATATCTCTATTATTCTCTACTCTCTGCATTTATAGTATATTATCTATTCTCTACAGCTCTATTATTTTTCTATTCTCTATAACTCTGTTATTCTGTACTTTATATCTCTATTATTCTCTAGTCTACATCTACATTTTTCTATTCTCTATATCTCTATTACTCTGTACTCTATATTTCTATTATTCTCTACTCTAAATATCTACCCTATTTCTCTACTCTGTTCTCTATAACTATTATTCTGTAGTCTATAGTTCTCTACTCTATATCTCTATTTTTCTCTACTCTATACAGTATCTCTATTTTTCTCTGCTCTAAATCTCTATTATTCTCTTTATCCCCATGATTCTCTACTCTATAATTCTCCACTCTATAACTCTACCCTATTATTCTCTACTCTGTTCGCTATATGTCTACATCTGTCTGTCCCAGGGTCTCACCTTGCAGCCCTCGCAGGCGTGGACCCCGTAGTGGAATCCCGAGGCCTTGTCCGAGCACACCCTGCACTGCAGCACCGGGGGCGGGGTCAGGGGGCAGGGCTTATCCTCGGGACACGCCCTGTTGGCCACGGAGGACGGACTGGAGGCCGGGGTCAGGCTGTCTGCACCACCGAAGAAGAGGAACAAGGATGAGAGAGAAAGAGAAAGAATGAAAGAACGAGAAAGAAAATGAAAGAACGAGAACGAGAAAGAGAAAGAGAAGGAGAAATCATAACAGAGGTACACAGCACTGGCAACTAGCAGGCCAAGGTCCAGGTCAAAGGTTACGGCAAGGTCATCAAAACACCATGTTAAAAAGCGAGGAGACTTTTTACTGCTATTTTTAAAACATTTTCTTAAAAACAGACCGGGAAGGAAACAAACACACATGTACAGTAAACAGAATGGGCCGTATCGAGGTCACAAAAATGATAGGGTAGCTGCTGAGATAGTAGGTTTGGTGAGCCAAAGAAAATAAAGACCAGAATTGTACGTATGTATGTCTGAGGCTCCACTAGGGAGCAGGTCAGGTTGTTTTCCAGAATCCGCAGTTAAAAACACGACACAGTTTGAATCAAATATTTTTTTTTAAATGATGTCCTGAATCAAAATGTGTATCTGTAACCTTGGCTTCAAGTTCACCCCTACTACTCTGTAGGGGCATTAAAGTATCTCACAATACCTTGATGTTAAAGGGGCCCTATTATACCATATAGCTATGATTTACAAGCTGTTTTAAAATTGTCATGTGACGACAATTGTCATTGTGACATCACAGAGTGACATCACAAGTGGGAGTGTCCATCTAGATGTATGATGACCTAGATCAGTTTACCAGTTGGTACAGTCCATTGGGGTAGTCTGGTCGCCTGATCTCGTCAGCATACATCTAGATGTTCAAGATTCAAGATTTCTTTATTGCCATATAACATGTAACAAATACAATGGAATGCTTATTCTTCTAAACATCAATTCTAAAACAACTCAGAACAATTAGTAATATAGTACCGAATAAGTACAGTCAAAAGTAAAAAGAGAAAAGTAAGAGTAGCAATACTATGGCGGGGGGTGCAAAAATGTAGTAAAGTGTCCGTGTGTGGTACAGTAATATTTTTTAGAATAAAAGCATAAAGAAATAGTAGATAGTAGGTAGTAGCAGCAACATGTGATGATAAAGTATAATGATAAATGATACGTGACCACTGCAGTACAGTACAGTACAGTACAGTGAGAGTGCCTGGAGTGGACACTCCCACTTGTGATGTCACTATGTCACAATGACAACTTAATCACATGACAATTTTGAAACGGCTTGTTGTTGGTATTTTGAGCAACCTCTGGCACAAGAATTTCCTTCGGGATTAATAAAGTTCTGTCTTATCTTAATGGCTAATCACACTCACACACACACCCACTGGTGGTGTAATAGGGCCCCTTTAAGATCGAGGTATTGTGACAGCTCGATGTGAGATACTTTCATGCCTTCAATGCCTTCAATGATTAGTTTCCGTCCAGCAGGGGGGGCGACAGGCTGCACGGCGACCGGACTCACCCAGCGCCACGGACCTCTCGGAGCCAGGCCCGGTGCTCTGGTAGTCGGGGAAGTCCAGCGAGCCCAGCGGGTCGTCTCCGATGGACCGCGAGATGTCCTCCAGGTCGTCCAGCAGGTCGCCGTACAGCGGGCTGCCCAGGACGGTGGTCCCCAGGCGGGCCCCCGTGCCGAACGCCTCCCCTGGTGGCATGTCCACCATGGTGGGGGGGGGGAGCCTGGGGAGGGGAGGAGGAGCCTGGGGAGAGAGGGGGAGGAGCCTGCACACGCTCACTCAGCCCACCGGATCCATCGTCGTCATACCTGCGGATGGGGCACACCTGTCAGCCAATAGGGGCGCTTGACGAGTTGCCCTGCCCACCCCCCACCCCAGCCAATTAGATTGGGGTAACTACCAATTAAGGGAAAACCAACAACAAGACAAACCATTAAAATATGAACCATTAACCATTCAGTCATTTGGCATCCGCTTTTATCCAAAGTGACTTTTTTTGGTTGGTTGGTTGGTTTATTCGTCTGTCGTTATTTTTGAGCAACCTCTGGCACAAGAATTTCCTTCGGGATGAATAAAGTTCCATCTTATCTTAGCTAATCTTATTTTATAGTGAATTCAGATACATGTCATTAAAGAGCAGGGCAAATTTAAGGAAGTTCCTTATTCTATTTTAGGATACATCATATCCATAAGACTGTGTGACACAAAAACCAATGTAAGTTGTCCCATTTCATATTTAAATAAATGTAAAGGCATAACAGCATAATTCCACGAATATGTCAACATAATAAAGTGTAGGCTATTCAATCGCTGTTGCGTTTCTTTCACGGTAGTTCGTTTTAGGGAATAAAGGGTATCAAACAGACCACAGCCAGCCAACGGTATAAGGTCCCAACCAACCTGTTTGACTATTATGGTGCGTGGGTGTGTGTGTTATGTTATTACGTGTGTGTGTGTGTGTGTGTGTGTGTGTTGTTGTAGGGTGTGAATGTTATCTGTATGGCGGGGGGGGGGGGGCTAGAGGGGTAGTCATCACCCGCTGAGTCAACATCTTTGGACTAAAATAGCATTTACTTTTAGTCATCTCAATTGTTTCACTTCTTGTTTTCGTTGACTAAATTAGATTACGACAGATTTTAGTCGACTAAATTAGATTACGACAGATTACGTCGCCAGCTGTGTGTGTGTGTGTGTGTGTTCAGATTATCGATCATTGATTTGCTTCTTCTGAACTTAATTTCAAGACGACGTTGGTCACTAAAAGAATCATGGATGTGTTAACAGAGGGCTTGTCCAGTGTCATATGTCTAAACTACATTCGCTCTTAAGAGAGCTTTTAAATTACCGTTGCAGTTAAACAAACAATAGTTACAGAGGAAGGGGTCGTCGAGTTCAGGACCCCACGGTGGGTTCAGAGGTGGGTGGGTTCAGAGGTGGGTGGGTCCAGCCCTGGGTATAGCATAGCACAGCTGACAGCTGGATCAGAACAAACAGAACCGGTCATCTGAGATTCTGATTACATTAAGTCCCCAGTCGCCCAAATAAAAATTGGGATATTTGCTCAAAAATGCAAAGTTGATGTTGTCATTAGTCATTCATCAAAGTTCTAAAGATTAAAAAAGATTCTAAATTGTTTTTGGTTTATTTTTGTGTGAATACAACACGTACTTTGGCTACTTCCTGGTTGAGGGACGCCAGCCAAATGAGTGTGTGAGTAAGTAAACTTTTGGCAAGCACGTGACCAGAAGCTGCTCTCTGATTGGCGGCCTCAGATTTTACCACAGGGCGGTATCGTTTCCGTGTTCGCGTTCTGATGTGATTGGACAAAAATTCTGGGCCCTTGTAAAAGAGCAGACCCATAATATAGTGCTGTGAGACCCTACAATGAAACCTGAGACATGTAGGCAAATATTTGTCATTGGTCAGGTGTATGATTAGCTCCATCGGTCAATAATGTGCGCGGCGTGAGGTCAATCCTTGTAGATATCCTGCCTTAATGACACCCAGTCATTCGGGGATATTTGCATGCATCTACAGTATGCATCTACAGTCTGGAACACTGAAATTGTCAGAATGATGGATTGAGGTGACCAGGGACGGCTGTGGAGTGTGTGTGGTTGCGTGGTTGGTGGCTGGTTTAAACAGCCTCACCTGGCCCCGAGTCAGGCTGAATAGATTCTGGGGCTGCTGAGGTTAGGCACTGAGGCTGCAAACCTGTGGTGTGTTGCGGACTCAAGACATCGCCATACACACACACACACACACACACACACACACACTCAGGGAGCGAGGGCTCTGACAAGTCAGCATGGAGCTTAACACCCGCTCTGGCTGTAACAGCTTGCCGACAGTCCAGTGCACTGGTTTGACATCGATCTGTGACCCGAGGGTCGTGGGATCGGAGCCACTGCCACAGATATGCATGCAAGTGTGCGCACTAGCGGCCCCTCATGGCCAGAGGTGGTACCCGAGAGCGTTGGCGCTTTGGCAAAAACGGTGCAACAGTGTCCGCTGCAAACTGAGCACGGGAATGACGCCATTAAACATTAAACGTTAAACATTACAAACAGATTTTGGCAAATAGGCTATGAATAAATGCCACAAGAGACAGAGTGTATACGTATATTATTTGATAGGTTTGATCTATGCGATTGTATTTCACTCGCGGGAAACTCGGATTCGGAAGTTCGACAAGGCTGAAGCCACGGAGCCTACATGTCAAAAGAATGTGGGAGGGTTTAAATTTAAATGTGTTTATTCCCACACTTCAGAAAAAAAGCCCATTGTGTTGATGTGCTCGCGCTCAAAGTCATGGACAAACAAGTTATTTTTACGATGCAAATACTCAAGTCCAGCTATATAGTCGGCCACAGGGCATAGCAAGCCTATAGCTATATTTGTCGAACACACACGCACAGTCGCACAGTCACGCGCACACACACACACACACACACAGAGTCGACATATTCTACGTTCATACTTCGAAGTTGTCAAGCAAAAAATTTAAATGAAAGGATAAAGCATTCTTAGAAACAATCCAGACAAAACAACATCACCTCCCTACCGATGCTATCAAACATCCCAGTGGGGATAGTTGTTTTTTTTCCCCATCTCCGGTCCCCACACACACACACACACACACACACACACACACACACACACACACACACACACACACACACACACACACACACACACACACACACACACACACACACACACACACACACACACACACACACACACACACACACACACACACACACACAGAGAGAGCCAAGTCGAGTAGGAAGGAACATGGGACAACAATTAACAATAGATCATGTCGGCCTCTGTCTGGTCTGACAAACACCAACAACAAATAGATCAAACTGAACACACAACACAACAACACACACACACACACATTCGATATGTCTGTCTGTGCATGATCAGTTCTCCCACAAGGGGGAAGGGGGGTGGTGGTGGGATGTGGAGTGGGGGTCAGGGGTCATATCATGCCATGCCATCCAGTGGTGCCAGTTTGACTTTGGACTGGACTTGGACTGGGGGGGCCAGAAAAAAAGCCACTCTGTCTGTCCACTGTCCCCAAACACGTGACTGTTACCAGACTGTTACCAGACTAGACTGTTACCAGACCAGACTGTTACCAGACTGTTATCAGACTGTTGCCAACTTGTTACCAGACTGTTGCCAACCTGTTACCAGACTGTTATCAGACTGTTGTCAGACTGTTACCAGACCAGACTGTTACCAGACTGTTACCAACCTGTTACCAGACTGTTACCAGACTGTTACCAGACTGTTACCAACCTGTTACCAGACTGTTACCAACCTGTTACCAGACTGTTACCAACCTGTTACCAGACTGTTACCAGACCAGACTGTTACCAACCTGTTACCAGACTGTTGCCAACCTGTTACCAGACTGTTACCAGACTGTTACCAACCTGTTACCAGACTGTTACCAGACTGTTACCAACAGACTGTTACCAGACTGTTACCAGACTGTTACCAGACTGTTGCCAACCTGTTACCAGACTGTTACCAACCTGTTACCAGACTGTTACCAGACCAGACTGTTACCAGACTGTTACCGACCTGTTACCAACCTGTTACCAACCTGTTACCAACCTGTTACCAGACTGTTACCAGACTGTTACCAGACTGTTACCAACCTGTTACCAGACTGTTACCAGACTGTTACCAGACTGTTGCCAACCTGTTACCAGACTGTTACCAACCTGTTACCAGACTGTTACCGGACTGTTACCAGACTAGACTGTTACCAGACCAGACTGTTACCAACCTGTTACCAACCTGTTACCAACCTGTTACCAACCTGTTTCCAACCTGTTACCAGACTGTTACCAACCTGTTACCAGACTGTTACCAGCCTGTTACCAGACTGTTACCAGACTGTTACCAACCTGTTACCAACCTGTTACCAGACTGTTACCAGACTGTTACCAGACTGTTACCAACCTGTTACCAACCTGTTACCAGACTGTTGTCCAGTCTGGAGTCGATCTCGAGAAAGCAGACACCCTGTAGCTGCTATTTGGAGATATGAATATGCATATGTAATAATAATAATAATAATAATAATGCATGTCATAATAATAATAATAATGCATGTCATAATAATAATAATAATGCATGTCATAATAATAATAATAATAATAATGCATGTCATAATAATAATGCATGTCATAATAAGAATAATAATAATAATGCATGTCATAATAATAATAATGCATGTCATAATAATAATAATAATAATAATGCATGTCAATAATAATAATAATGCATGTCATAATAATAATAATGCATGTCATAATAATAATAATAATAATGCATGTCATAATAATAATAATAATGCATGTCATAATAAGAATAATAATAATAATGCATGTCATAATAATAATGCATGTCATAATAATAATAATAATAATGCATGTCATAATAATAATACATAATAATAATAATAATAATAATGCATGTCATAATAATAATAATAATAATAATGCATGTCATAATAATAATAATAATGCATGCATAATAATAATAATAATAATAATGCATGGCATAATAATAATAATGCATGTCATAATAATAATAATGCATGTCATAATAATAATAATAATAATGCATGTCATAATAAGAATAATAATAATAATGCATGTCATAATAATAATAATGCATGTCATAATAATAATAATAATAATAATGCATGTCATAATAATAATAATAATAATAATGCATGGCATAATAATAATAATAATAATGCATGTCATAATAATAATAATAATGCATGTCATAATAATAATAATGCATGTCATAATAATAATAATGCATGTCATAATAATAATAATAATGCATGTCATAATAATAATAATAATAATGCATGTCATAATAATAATAATGCAATAATAATAATAATGCATGTCATAATAATAATAATAATGCATGGCATAATAATAATAATAATGCATGTCATAATAATAATAATAATAATGCATGTCATAATAATAATAATGCATGTCATAATAATAATAATAATGCATGTCATAATAATAATAATAATAATGCATGTCATAATAATAATAATGCATGGCATAATAATAATAATAATGCATGGCATAATAATAATAATGCATGTCATAATAATAATAATAATAATGCATGTCATAATAATAATAATAATAATAATAATAATAATGCATGTCATAATAATAATAATGCATGGCATAATAATAAGAAATAATAATAATCCAAATAATCCAAATAATAATCATAGCAAAGTGACCCAAAAGTGAAATTTACTTGTGTGGTAAAAAGTCACAGTCTGGTCTGGTAACAGTCTAGTCTGGTAACAGTCTGGTAACAGGTTGGTAACAGTTTGGTAACAGTCTGGTAACAGGTTGGTAACAGTCTGGTAACAGTCTGGTAACAGTCTGGTAACAGTCTGGTAACAGGTTGGTAACAGTCTGGTAACAGGTTGGCAACAGTCTGGTAACAGTCTGGTAACAGTCTGGTCTGGTAACAGTCTAGTCTGGTAACAGGTTGGTAACAGTCTGGTAACAGGTTGGTAACAGTCTGGTAACAGGTTGGTAACAGTCTGGTAACAGTCTGGTAACAGTCTGGTAACAGTCTGGTAACAGTCTGGTAACAGTCTGGTAACAGTCTGGTAACAGTCTGGTAACAGGTTGGTAACAGGTTGGTAACAGTCTGGTAACAGGTCTGGTAACAGTCTGGTAACAGTCTGGTAACAGGTTGGTAACAGTCTGGTAACAGGTTGGCAACAGTCTGGTAACAGTCTGGTAACAGTCTGGTAACAGTCTGGTAACAGTCTGGTAACAGTCTGGTAACAGTCTGGTAACAGGTTGGTAACAGTCTGGTAACAGGTTGGCAACAGTCTGGTAACAGTCTGGTAACAGTCTGGTAACCTGGTAACAGGTAACAGTCTGGTAACAGTCTGGTAACAGGTCTGGTAACAGTCTAGTCTGGTAACAGTCTGGTAACAGGTTGGTAACAGTCTGGTAACAGGTTGGCAACAGTCTGGTAACAGGTTGGTAACAGTCTGGTCTGGTAACAGTCTGGTAACAGGTTGGTAACAGTCTGGTAACAGGTTGGCAACAGTCTGGTAACAGGTTGGTAACAGTCTGGTCTGGTAACAGTCTGGTAACAGTCTGGTCTGGTAACAGTCTAGTCTGGTAACAGTCTGGTAACAGGTTGGTAACAGGTTGGTAACAGTTTGGTAACAGTCTGGTCTGGTAACAGTCTGGTAACAGGTTGGTAACAGTCTGGTCTGGTAACAGTCTGGTAACAGGTTGGTAACAGTCTGGTAACAGTCTGGTAACAGTCTGGTCTGGTAACAGTCTGACAACAGTCTGACAACAGTCTGGTAACAGTCTGGTAACAGTCTGGTAACAGTCTGGTAACAGGTTGGTAACAGTCTGGTCTGGTAACAGTCTGGTAACAGTCTGGTAACAGTCTGGTAACAGCTTGGTAACAGGTTGGTAACAGTCTGGTCTGGTAACAGTTTGGTAACAGTCTGGTCTGTAACAGTCTGGTAACAGGTTGGTAACAGTCTGGTCTGGTAACAGTCTGGTAACAGGTTGGTAACAGTCTGGTCTGGTAACAGTCTGGTAACAGGTTGGTAACAGTCTGGTCTGGTAACAGTCTGGTAACAGGTTGGTAACAGGTTGGTAACAGTCTGGTCTGGTAACAGTCTGGTCTGTAACAGTCTGGTAACAGGTTGGTAACAGTCTGGTCTGGTAACAGTCTGGTAACAGGTTGGTAACAGTCTGGTAACAGTCTGGTCTGGTAACAGTCTGGTAACAGGTTGGTAACAGTCTGGTAACAGTCTGGTAACAGTCTGACTACTCTTAAGAGTTTCTGACGCGCTGACGGTCCGAGGCGCGGCGGGACGCAACTAAAACGGACTACAACAAGACTACAACAAGACTACAACATGACTACAACAAGACTACAACAAGACTACAACATGACTACAACATGATGAAGTGGTTCCTAGTGGTCGTGGTTGCTCCTACCTCGGGGTAGATGCTGCTCTACATGCTCAGCGTCCCAAACTGGATGCGTTTTTGTGTCGCTAAACGGCGGCAGGACTTCGTCGCTCCGTCGCTTCGTTCGCGACTTGTTGCGCAAAAATGTTGCGCGAAACTTTTCCAGTCGTGCGCGTGTGTGTGTGTGTGTGTCCTTCACCTCGTCACTTCCGGTCGACAGCTCCACACACGCTCCCCACACACACACACACACACACACACACCCACCCACCCACCCCACCCACACACACACACACACACACGTACGTGTGTGTACGTGTGAGAGAGAATACTTAAATATCTTTATTTATAGTATTTTTTATTATTCATTTATTTTGTCTTTTTTATTTATTTTATTTTGTAATTTTTTATTTAGTATTTTATATATTATATTTTATATTTTACCACTTAAAAACCCTTTTCTCCTCTTATTTTTGTAAATTTTATATTACACTTTTTGCAATTATATGTAATTGCAATATACATACAGTATATAATTATATGTCTATAATATTATAGACATATAATATTATTATATATATATAGAATATTATTACAATATTTTTGTAATTGGGTTTCCCCCCTTGGGAAAAAACACTCTTTTGAAAATAGAATCACAGTTATCACTTAATTTGTGGGTGTGATGAACTTAACTCTTGATAACTAAGATTTTCTTTTAGATGTGTTGAATGTACACCAGAGATTACAATGAATATATTCTATAGCTTGTAAGTCATGTGGTCCACATAATAATAATAATAATAATAATGCTGAGTTTACTTAAACCAGCCACCAAACACACACACACACACACACACTCCAACCACACCTGTGTAATTAAGGTTTATTATGAGTGATTTGTGGGAGTGATCAGTCTATATAAAGACACGTATCTTCTGCCACAAAGCCACAACACTCTGAACAGGAGAACCATTTCATAACTGAGAGCACAAGGAAGTGTGGAAAACAATTGACCACAATCGCATTATTTTGTACAAATATTAACTGTATCCTGGTGGTGACTGACACACACATTCTGGATGGAAAGCACAACACTCACACACAGTCGACGCAAAGGTTTTATTCAAATCTTTATTTGTTTCTCACAATAATGCAATACTGGGCCATCTTCTTGGGTTACATAGCTGGGTCAATATTAGAAAACGCTGACCAAGGCAAACCTGTCTTCATCCTCTTCGTGTACATTAATCTGCATCAGATTGTGGCTAATGTTTAATTAATTAATTATCTGGACTGGATGATCAATTAATTCCTCACGGTCGATCCAAGGGCACAATAATATCCACGCAAATACAAATGTTTCCCGTTTCACCTGGAAATGTCACATCATCGTGGTGAGGCTTTGACAAGTTATTCTCCTTTAAACGATTCAGAGCAATGTTTGATTCTCCGGCAAAATCCATTGCCTCCACTTACCGCTAGCCCGTCGCTGCTAGCCTGTCGCTGCTAGCCCGTCGCTGCTAGCCCGTCGCTGCTAACTTGTGGCGAGGCGAGACTGCTAGCTTGCTGAGGTGGGGTGAGGTGGTGAGGCGATTGATGCAGTTCGTCAGGGAAGGCAGTAGGTTATATAGTTATCTCCCGATGGGGGTCAAATCGTGACCCCGTAAACCACACAACCTACTACCTCAGCCCGCGCGAACGCCACTCCACTGGCTCCGTCTCCGTCTCTGTCTCTGTCCCCGTAAGCCGAAATACATCGGACACTCTCTCGGTTACAGGGTCCCTGTGCTACTGCAAGGCGTGATGTTGATTAGCCATTACAAAAACTACCACCTATAGTGACCTCATAAGCGGGAGTGTTCCAACAGATTGAACCCAGTGGATAGTAACTACAGTATAGGTGGGCTGATCTATCTATTCATCCATCAATCATCCATCACCTGGGTGGTGGCCACTCACACTCGTGATGTCCCCAGACTAGACTACATATTACGCCACCATGTGTGAGTGTGATGAGCCATCGCAAGCCGTTTCACAATTGCCATGTGACTACCGTCTCGTGACATCACAAGCGGGAATGTCCATCGAGATGTATGCTGATTAGATCAATTTACCTGTCGGTGCAGTCCACTACTGGGTAGGCTGGTAGACTGATCTAGTCATCATACATCTAGGTAGATATTCCCACTTGTGATGTCACTAGATGGTAGTCATGTGGCAATTGTGAAACGGCTCGCAATGGCTAATCACACTCACACCTGGTGGCAGCATAACATGTCCCCTTTAAAGTCACGAAACAGCTTCAGGTAAATACAC
>PIJE02001783.1:30000-39785 GCA_002895965.2 Coryphaenoides rupestris
TCTGTCTCTCTGTCTGTCTGTCTGTCCTGTCTGCCTGTCTCTCCGGGCACCTGTCTGCCTGTCCGCTGGCGTACCTGTCTCCACACCGAACTGAAGGCACAACTTTTGTGAGAGAGAGATCGAGAGAGAGCACTGGAGGGAGGGAGAATCGGAGAGAGAGAGAGGGAGAGAGAGAGAGGGAGGAAAAGAGATAGAGTCTGTCACAATAGGAGGAGGAGGAGGAGGAGGAGGAGTAGGAGGAGGAGGAGAAGGAGGAGGAGGTGTGGGCCGCCGGTTAGTGCGGCGCTGAATGAGGAATGTTAGCAAACAGCCTCCCAATGTGGGCTGCATGCGAGGCCCCCGGCAGCCAATCAGATCGCAGGGCTCGGGCCCGGCTCGGCCCCGGAACATGAATAAGGAACCAGAGGAAGGAGGAACTCCGCCTTCACGGCACCCAGCCCCGCCCCCTCCAACCTCCCCCCCCCCCCCCCACCTCACACACTAGGCCACGCCCTCACACTGACTCCTCCCCCGTTTCTCTTCCCCGCTCAAAACTCACGTCTTCATACGAGAGAGAGAGAGAGAGAGAGAGAGAGAGAGGAGAGAGAGAGAGAGAGAGAGAGAGAGAGAGGTCCACTACGAAGAGGACGTTTTTTGCACAGTGACTTGTCTGGAAAGTAAAGCCACACCCCAAGTCAACACGCACGTACGCACACAACACCACACACAGTTTTTTCTATTTTATTAAGATGCATCTCTCTACCTTTAGCTCTCTCTCCTCTCTCTCTCTCTCTCCCTCTCTGTCGCTTGTCCTGTCTCTCTGTGCCGTTTAATAGTCTCTCTCTCTACTCTCTCTCTCTCTCTCTCTGTCGCTTGTCCTGTCTCTCTGTGCCGTTTAATAGTCTCTCTCTCTACTCTCTCCTCTCTCTCTCTCCCTCTCTGTCGCTTGTCCTGTCTCTCTGTGCCGTTTAATAGTCTCTCTCTCCTCTCTCTCCCTCTCTCTCTCTCTCTCTCTCCCTCTCATGTTTAATAGTCTCTCTCTCTCTCTCTCTCCCTCTCCCTCTCTGTCGCTTGTCCTGTCTCTCTGTGCCGTTTAATAGTCTCTCTCTCTCCTCTCTCTCTCTCCCTCTCTCTCTCTCTCTCTCTCTCTCTCTCTCTCTCTCTCCTCTCGTGTTTAATAGTCTCTCTCTCTCTCTCTGTCTCTCTCTCTCTCTCTCTCTCTCGTGTTTAATAGTCTCTGTGTGCTGTTTAATAGTCCTCTCTCTCTCTGGCTGTCCCTCTCTCTCACACTCTATGCCTGTTTCATAGTCCTCTCTCCTCTCTCTCTCTCCTCTCATCGTCTCTCTCTCTCTCTCTTCTCTCTCTCCTCGTGTTTAATAGTCTCCCTCTCTCTCTCTCTCTCTCTCTCTCTCTCTCTCCCTCTCTCTCTCTCTCGTGTTTAATAGTCTCTCTCTCTCCTCTCTCTCTCTCTCTCTCCCTCTCGTGTTTAATAGTCTCTCTCTCTCTCTCTCTCTCTCTCTCTCTCTCTCTCTCTCGTGTTTAATAGTCTCTGTGTGCTGTTTCATAGTCTCTCTCTCCCTCTCTCTCTCGGTTGTCTTTTGTTGGGACTTGGCTCCTGTCCCAGAAATTGTCCCGCCATTCCTCCCGTGACAAGGGCGAGGGACTATCACACTCCACGGAGAGAGAAAGAGAGAGAGATTCCTTTTTTTTTTTAAAAACGATATTGCAAACATGATCAATAAATTGCCGAAATAAATAGATAATATACATACAGTCGAGGGCAATAAACAACCTAATGAACAAATAACGCAAATACATAAATAAATAAATAAATAAATAAACAGACAGAAAAGAAATCAATGCAAATGTCGTCAACTCCAGGCGACAGACATGACATCATAACCTTCCACGACCTCCGCCCCGACACACAGCACAGACCCCCGCTGTTGCGGCAGACACCCAACCACAGGGGGCAGTAGAGAGAGAGAGAGAGAGAGAGAGAGAGAGAGAGGCCAAGGCTTAAGGGCGCCGGTGATAAGAGGGTGAGCTAAAGGCGAGATAAAATCACACACTGCTTGGGAGAGCGAGGGAGATTGGGAGACTATTAAACTGCACAGGGACGCCTATCACACACACACACACACACACACACGCACACACGCACGCACGCACACACACGCACACGCACACCCACGCACACACTCAGGGGGGGTCAAATCAGGACACACAACACGTCGGCCGGCTCTTTAAGAGACACGCCCTTCTTCGACTCACACAGGCCACGCCTCCCTCCTGGGCCCTGGCCACGGTGAGGCGAGCTAGCAGGGGCTAAGCTAGCGTGCATAGACATGTTAGCAGAACTCGACGGGTGAATGAGGCTGGCCCGGGTTTTTGAGAGTTAGCAACGGTACAAATCGTTAACTCTTAAGAGGCGAGCGGATTTAGCAACAGTAGAAATAGTTAACTCTTAACAGGCTAGCGAGCAAGAGTACGAGTAGTTAACTCTTAACATGCTACTTAACAAGAGCACTGATATTTAACTCTTAACGGGCTAGCAGAGTTAGCAAACAGTGCTGATAGTTAACAGGTTAGCAGAGTTAGCTGAGGTTGTCGTGAAGAGAAGAGAAGAGGAGAGGACGTCGAGAAAGTAAAAGCTAATATTTTCATATAAAACACAATTACGGTGTTTGATTTAGCGCTGCCTTGGGGCGAGAGAGGAGGGGGCGGGGCATGGAGGGGAGGGGAGGGGGCGTGGCTCTCGACATCCGGCAAGAAGGGCAGGTGCTGTCTAAGTGGGGGGGCTGCTAATCACCTGTCTTCTCCCTGCTGTGGGGTCAAGAGCAGAACCCCAGCGCTACGGATGTGGCGTGGCTGGCGATCCTATCCCGACACAATCTTAAAAACCCGACGCACACCGAATGCGCTTCAGTGTCTTTGCTTTTGCGGCGATTTTGCCGTTTTAACGCCAGGGCCGCCTCCCCCACAAGCTGATGAGCCACCACACAACAAGCCCCCCCCATCCACCTCACACACTAGGCCACGCCCTCACACTGACTCCTCCCCCGTTTCTCTTCCCCGCTCAAAACTCACGTCTTCATACGAGAGAGAGAGAGAGAGAGAGAGAGAGAGAGAGAGAGAGAGAGGTCCACTACGAAGAGGACGTTTTTTGCACAGTGACTTGTCTGGAAAGTAAAGCCACACCCCAAGTCAACACGCACGTACGCACACACACACACACACACAGTTTTTTCTATTTTATTAAGATGCATCTCTCTACCTTTAGCTCTCTCTCCTCTCTCTCTCTCTCTCCCTCTCTGTCGCTTGTCCTGTCTCTCTGTGCCGTTTAATAGTCTCACTCTCTCCTCTCTCTCTCTCCCTCTCTGTCGCTTGTCCTGTCTCTCTGTGCCGTTTAATAGTCTCTCTCTCTACTCTCTCCTCTCTCTCTCTCTGTCGCTTGTCCTGTCTCTCTGTGCCGTTTAATAGTCTCTCTCTCTACTCTCTCCTCTCTCTCTCTCCCTCTCTGTCGCTTGTCCTGTCTCTCTGTGCCGTTTAATAGTCTCTCTCTCTCTCTCTCTCTCCCTCTCATGTTTAATAGTCTCTCTCTCTCTCTCTCTCTCTCCCTCTCTGTCGCTTGTCCTGTCTCTCTGTGCCGTTTAATAGTCTCTCTCTCTCCTCTCTCTCTCTCCCTCTCTCTCTCTCTCCCTCTCATGTTTAATAGTCTCTCTCTCTCTCTCTCTCTCTCTCTCGTGTTTAATAGTCTCTGTGTGCTGTTTAATAGTCTCTCTCTCTCTGGCTGTCTCTCTCTCTCACACTCTATGCTGTTTCATAGTCTCTCTCTCTCTCTCTCTCTCTCGTGTTTAATAGTCTCCTCTCTCTCTCTCTCTCTCTCTCTCCCTCTCTCTCTCTCTCTCGTGTTTAATAGTCTCTCTCTCTCCTCTCTCTCTCTCTCCCTCTCGTGTTTAATACTCTCTCTCTCTCTCTCGCTCTCTCTCTCTCTCTCTCTCTCTCTCTCTCTCTCTCTCTCTGTGTCTCTTCTCTCTATGTCTCTCTCTCTCTCTCTCTCTCTCCGTCTGTCTCTCTGTCTCTTTCTCTGTGGTGTTGTGTGTGCGTGTGTGTGTGTGTGTGTGTGGGGGTGGGGGTGGGGGGGAGGAGTGGGAGGGGGGCTTGTCCAGACAGTAAATAATGGGAACAGGACACGCGGTGTCTTTACTTGGCTCCTGTCCCAGAAATTGTCCCGCCATTCCTCCCGTGACAAGGGCGAGGGACTATCACACTCCACGGAGAGAGAAAGAGAGAGAGATTCCTTTTTTTTTTTAAAAACGATATTGCAAACATGATCAATAAATTGCCGAAATAAATAGATAATATACATACAGTCGAGGGCAATAAACAACCTAATGAACAAATAACGCAAATACATAAATAAATAAATAAATAAATAAACAGAAAAGAAATCAATGCAAATGTCGTCAACTCCAGGCGACAGACATGACATCATAACCTTCCACGACCTCCGCCCCCGACACACAGCACAGACCCCGCTGTTGCGGCAGACACCCAACCACAGGGGGCGCAAGTAGAGAGAGAGAGAGAGAGAGAGAGAGAGAGAGAGGCCAAGGCTTAAGGGCGCCGGTGATAAGAGGGTGAGCTAAACGGCGAGATAAAATCACACACTGCGAGGGAGAGCGAGGGAGATTGGGAGACTATTAAACTGCACAGGGACGCCTATCACACACACACACACACACACACACGCACACACGCACGCACGCACACACACGCACACGCACACCCACGCACACACTCAGGGGGGGTCAAATCAGGACACACAACACGTCGGCCGGCTCTTTAAGAGACACGCCCTTCTTCGACTCACACAGGCCACGCCTCCCTCCTGGGCCCTGGCCACGGTGAGGCGAGCTAGCAGGGGCTAAGCTAGCGTGCATAGACATGTTAGCAGAACTCGACGGGTGAATGAGGCTGGCCCGGGTTTTTGAGAGTTAGCAACGGTACAAATCGTTAACTCTTAAGAGGCGAGCGGATTTAGCAACAGTAGAAATAGTTAACTCTTAACAGGCTAGCGAGCAAGAGTACGAGTAGTTAACTCTTAACATGCTACTTAACAAGAGTACTGATATTTAACTCTTAACGGGCTAGCAGAGTTAGCAAACAGTGCTGATAGTTAACAGGTTAGCAGAGTTAGCTGAGGTTGTCGTGAAGAGAAGAGAAGAGGAGGAGGACGTCGAGAAAGTAAAAGCTAATATTTTCATATAAAACACAATTACGGTGTTTGATTTAGCGCTGCCTTGGGGCGAGAGAGGAGGGGGCGGGGCACGGAGGGTCGGTGGCAGGTGCTGTCTAAGTGGGGGGCTGCTAATCACCTGTCTTCTCCCTGCTGTGGGGTCAAGAGCAGAACCCCAGCGCTACGGATGTGGCGTGGCTGGCGATCCTATCCCGACACAATCTTAAAAACCCGACGCACACCGAATGCGCTTCAGTGTCTTTGCTTTTGCGGCGATTTTGCCGTTTTAACGCCAGGGCCGCCTCCCCCACAAGCTGATGAGCCACCACACAACAAGCCCCTCCCCCATCCCCGTCACCACCCACCCCCCCCACCCCCGACTACCACTTTGCAATGGTCCTGTCTCTACATCCTGGGCTTAGCGCTGCCTCAGACGATTGATTGTGATTGGTTTAAAGAAATACAAACGAGACGGAGCGTTCCATTTTTTCTCCCCCCCCTATTCCAGACTGATCACGGGTTCAGCCTTCCGACCCTTTTGCAGCGCTGGCACACCGCTTAACAACCAAGAAGTGGTAGAGATCTGGTTAGGTCTGGTCTGGTCTGGTCTGGTCTGGTCTGGTCTGGTATGGCGGTTTACGCAGCAAGACTAAGGCTACACGGAGGCCCGGCCTACAGTTAGTCTGGCGGTGGGGGGTGTTGGGAGAGGGCGGGTACTTTATCACCGTCTGCAGAGAGAGAGAGAGAGAGAGAGAGAGGAGGAGAGGACGGGAGGAGAGGACGAGGAGGAGAGGAGGAGGAGGAGAGGTGTTCTCTGCGACCACACGGTGGTAGCTGAGGGTGGGGGTAAGGGGAGAGACACGAGAGACTCTGGACACACACACACACACACACACACACACACACACACACACACAGAACGGCGAGGGCGAGGTGTGTGCGTGTCCTCCTGCAGGAGTGACATCATTGATTTAAAAGTGTCCGACCTGAAGACAAGCCCTGCGTCTCTTCGGCCATTTTTCCTGACAGTCGCGAACGAACAAATCCGTGCGCAAATGACGCATTTTGGCAAAGTTTTATACGCCGCAAACTCGGGACTTTGTGATCCGTTTGTCCGCGTGTATCGTCGGGCACCTTATGAAACGACTTTGACGCCGATCGCGGTCTACGATTCGCTGTCCCGCGGACAAACTACGGTCACACGCATCAGCTTCTCGCACCCCCGGGGGCTCGAACCTGCGGCATTCTGCCCGTTTGTGCCCGTTTCGGTTCGGGACGGTAGCGCCCGCCGCTGGAACGTAACGTAGCTAACGAGGAAAAAAAACGTGAACACAAACTCACACACCGAAGATAAAGAGAATAGAAAATAGAGTAAAGTTTAGAAAAACGTATCATATTATCGGGCCAAACACTCAACCGATCACACACCACACCCACTCCGAGAGACAGAGAGAGAGAGAGAGAGAGAGAGAGAGAGATTGCATCATACACACCCATGTGTGATGCACATGGGTGTGTGTGTGTGTGTGTGTGTGTGTTGGGTGGATGGGGGTGACCAAATACTGCGGTGTAAGACAGGCTTAATATTATCAATCGATGCATCGATTACACATCTATACACTGATCACTCTCTCAGCCACGCCCCCCAGACTCACTCAGGCCCCGCCCCCTCCTTCATGGAGCACACATGCCCCCCTCTCTCTCTCTCTCTGCTGTATCCCATGCTCTCTCGCTCCCTCTCCCTCCCTCGTGCCAATAAAATGTGGGTCACATTGTGTGACACGGGCTAATTTAGTGGCAAATATTCCTATACACACACACACACACACACACACACACACACACACCTGCATGCGCCACACATACACACACACACACACAAACACACAAGAGGCTAATGCTGTAGCGTTAGCCTTTAGCCGTTAGCCATCGACTTATCTTCTCTTCCTTCTCTCCGTCTTCCTCTCTCTCTCTCTCTCTGCTTCCCGAAGCAACAGCACTTGGCAAGGTGGCTAGACGAGGAGGGTAGGGAAGGAGACGCGAAAGGAGAGAGGAGACAAAGGAGAAAGAGAGAGAGATAAAGAGAGAGAATCTGGGAAGAGAAGGAGGGAGGGAGGGAGAACAAGAGAGGGAGGGATACTGCAGAGAGAGAGAGAGAGAGAGAGAGAGAGAGAGAATGGGGGGCAGAGGGATAGAGAGAGACAGGAAGAGAGAAAGAATTAGGAGAGAGGGACACTGAGGAGAGAGAAAGAGAGAGAGGGGTCGAGAGAGAGGGGGGGTGTAGAGAGAGAAAGCGGGACAAAGAGAGAGAGAGAAGGAGAGAGATGGAGAAAGTGAGAGGTAGAGGGGGGGGAGAGTTGTACGGAGAAAGGACAGAGCGAAAGAGAGTGGATATTGTGTGTGTGTGTGTGTGTGTGAGAGAGAGAGAGAGAGAGAGAGAGAGAGAGAGAGAGAGAGAGAGAGAGAGAGAGAGAGAGACGGAGAGTGAACAGAGAGGAGAGAGGAGAGAGAAAGAGGAGAGAGAGGAAAGAAAGAGGATGAATGAGAGAGGTAAGGAGGGAGTAAGAGAGGGAGAGAGAGAGTGAGAAAGAGACAAAGACACAGAGAGATAGAGATAGAGAAGGAGAGAGGAGAGAGAGAGAAGAGAGAGAGAGGAGAGAGGAGAGAAAAAGAGAGAGAGGGGAGAGAGGAGAGGAGGGAGGAGAGAGAGACAAGAGGGGACAAAGAGAGAGAGAGAGAGAGAGAGAGAGAGAAGAGAAGGAGAGGGGGGGGAGAGAGTGAGAGAGAAAGGACAGAGCGAAAGAGAGTGGATATTGTGTGTGTGTGTGTGTGTGTGAGAGAGAGAGAGAGAGAGAGAGAGAGAGAGAGAGAGAGAGAATTAATTTCTGTTCACAATGTCCGACACACAAATGCCGCCATCTAAAAGAGAAGAGATAACGGGAACAATCCGTGCGCAAGTTAAATGACGCATTTGTGGGCAAAGTTGTTATACGCGGCAAAACGCCGGGACTTTGGTGATGCCGTTTGTCCGCCGTGTAATCGGCGGCCACCTTATGAAACGGCTTTGACGCCCGATGCGCGGTCCTAGATTCGCTGGTCCCGCGACAAAACTACGGTCACAGCGCATCAGCTTCTCGCACCGCGGGGGCTCGAACCTGCGGCATTCTGCCCGTTTTGGTGCCCGTTTCGGTTCGGGACGGTAGCGCCCGCCGCTGGACGTAACCTAGCTAACGAGGAAAAAAAATGTGAACACAAACTCACACACCAAAGATAAGAGAAAATACGAAAATAGTAGTAAGTTTAGAAAAACGTATCATAATTAATCGGGCCAACACTCAACCGATCACACACCAACACCACTCGTATTGTATGTCTATTTTTTTTTGAGAGAGAGAGAGAGAGAGAGAGAGAGAGAGAGATTGCACTCAGGTACACACCCATGTGATGAGCACATGGGTGTGTGTGTGTGTGTGTGTGTGTTGGGTGGATGGGGGTGACAAATACTGCGGTGTAAGACAGGCTTAATTTATCAATTCGATGCTCGAATTACACATCTATACACTGATCACTCTCTCAGCACGCCCCCCAGACTCACTCAGGGCCCCGCCGCCGCTCCTTCGTGGAGCACACAAATGCCCCTCTCTCTCTCCTCTGCTGTAATCCCATGCTCTCTCGCTCCCTCTCCCTCCCCTCGTGCCAATAAAATGTGGGTCACATTGTGTGAGCACGGCTAATTAGTGGCAAAATATTCCATACACACAACACATCATCTACACACATCGTCACCACCTGCATGCGGCCACAACCATACAACAACACCCACACACACACACACAAAGGCTAATGCCTGTAAGCGTTAAGCTCTTTAGCCGTTATGCCATCGACTTATCTTCGTCTCCTTTTATCACTCTCTATGAATGTTGGGATCTTTCTCTCCTTCTTTATGAATCTCTGCCTTTAGTCCTACGTTAGACGACGAGACTCTCCGTCTTCCTCTCTCTCCTCTTTCTCTCTCTGCTTCCGAAGCAACAGCCACTTGGCAAGGAGCTAGACGAGGAGGGTAGGGAAGGAGACGCGAAAAAGGAAGACGAGAGACAAAGGAGAAAAGAGAGAGAGATACAGAGAGAGAATCTGGGAAGAGAAGGAGGGAGGGAGGGAGGGAGAGAACAAGAGAGGGAGGGATACTGGCAGAGAGAGAGAGAGAGAGAGAGAGAGAGAGAGAGAGAGAGAGAGGAAAGACGAGCTGAAGAGAAGAATGGGGGGCAGGAGGGATAGAGGAGAGACAGGAAGAGAGAAAGAATTAGAGAGAGAGACACTGAGGAGACGAGACAAGAGAGAGGGGGTCGAGAGAGAGGGGGGGTGTAGAGAGAGACACAAGCGGGAAAAAGAGAGAGAGAGAGAAGGAGAGAGATGGAGAAAGTGAGAGGTAGAGGGGGGGGAGAGTTGTACGGAGAAAGGACAGAGCGAAAGAGAGTGGATATTGTGTGTGTGTGTGTGTGTGTGAGAGAGAGAGAGAGAGAGAGAGAGAGAGAGAAGAGGGAGTAGAGATGTATGTTTGTTATGT
>PIJE02001783.1:54388-96909 GCA_002895965.2 Coryphaenoides rupestris
GCGTTTCCTATGCTAATAACAAACAATCAGCTCCAATTTATGGTGGGATTCACCATGCAGCACATCTGGGTAAGGAGGAGAAGATTTGGGTGGTGAGAGGGTTCGGTGCTGACTTTTGGGATAACATTGTCCAGTTTTAGGGTTTTTATTGTATATTTTGTGATATGTTTTGTGATATTTGTACGATGTTCTGTTGCACATTCCGCTGGGCGTCCCCACTTTTTCCATTTCACTGCATCTCCTGTATGTGTATGTGACAATTCAACTTCTTGAAGTCTCGAGGCTTGAGTCTTGAATCAAGGCCAGACTGATTTGTGCGAGATTGTGATGGTCTCACAATGTTAAGCGAGGACTTCACCCTTCGGTTCTGTCATTGCAGTAGCTCTCCGTCACCTCGTGCTGAATGATGGAGAGCTCGCCTGAACCCAACTGGTAATCGGCCTCCAGATTTGGGGCAAGCTGGCAATCCTGTCACTGATAGGTCTCACGGCCTCACGCCCAAATATAGGCGTTTCCTGCCCTGGATGGACACTGTCCAAGGTCCTGATCCTTCAGCACTGTGGAGAGTCTGGCGTCTCTGTAATTGTACAGACATTTTGTTTTTGTTTTATTATTTCCCACTTTGCTTTGACAATGTTGACAACATACGTTTCCCATGCCAATAAAGCTCTTTGAATTAATTTTAATTGGATTGAATTGGCTGAATTGAAGTCTGATGGCAAGGAGGGCCGATTACCTAGGCAACCATTTGAGAGAGGGGAGGCAAGATAGATATAGATCCAATAGAAGCAAATATGTTTGCATAATCAGTTGTCAGTCAGAATCTAACTTATACACTGGTCTGAGCTGTGTGTGTGTGTGTGTGTGTGTGTGAGAGAGCGAGAGAGAGTGAGTGAGTGAGAGTGAGTGTGTGAGAGAGAGAGAGAGAGAGACAGAGAGAGAGAGAGGGTGAGTGACTGCATTTCAGGAGCGCTCAAGAAAATAAATACAGACATGACCTCTGAACAACACATGATTTCAAATTCTTCAGAAACAAAAATGAAGGAAGAACACAAATGTTTAAGTTTAAAAAGTAATAGTTCACCTCGTCTTCGGTGGGACTGAGAAGAACCAGACAGCACCGCTCGAGTGCTAGGCGGCTAAAGTGCTAACTTGGCTCAGATCTAGCAGACACACGAGAGATTTGACAAGACGGTTTTGGATGGGGAGAGAGGAAGATGTATACATACTGTATATATACATGTATATCTATACAGTATATCTCCTCTGCTCTGAAGAAGAAGTACTGCTTAACAGTCTAACTCCACAACTCAGTTCTACATAGTTCAGTCTTTTCACATCTCTTCAGCAATGATTTTGTAACATGTTTAGAAACAAAACACTGAATTTACTTCACACAGACTTTAAAGAAACTAGTCCCCGATTGGAGGGTACTGGTCACATTTACATTGCCTATGAATCAGTGGAGTCTCCATACACTATATATTAATATTCACGTCAGGTTGGAATTAGAGAATGTTGTGAGAGCAGAATTACAGTGAACACTGGAATATGCTTAATTATGATTCATACAGTACCTATATCATCGAATGGCCATGGTGCGAGCATATTAAAAGCATCCTATAGCGCAGGATGCCCCCTAACCCCTACCTGCTCCTCAATGACATGTATTTGTATGTATGTATAGTCATATATGAGGCTGTAGATGTAAGCTTGGTTTAATTATTTCAATGGGAGTCAGTGGACACAATGAGACACCAGTCCATCCTCTGCAGCAAGGTGTTTGTCCACTAGATGGCGCAGCGCGTCCCCTTCAGGGCTCAGTAAACAGGAGACATCCAGCAGGTGACAACACGAAGACGACCAAAGACTAGACATTTAGTGAAATAATGTATGGAGAAGCTGTTCAGTGATCAGTATAAAGGTCTAAATGTGATCATTTGTTAAATGTTTGAACAAAAAGTTTAGCAGTTCAAAATTGAGCAGTGAAGCATTTATGATAAATATATATATAATATAAATACAATGTAAAAAGTTTATATTTTCAAAATGATAAAGATATCAAACATATAAATACTAAATGACATGCCAAGACTAATAATTTGAGTTTGAATGCAGGCTCTGGGTGAAACATTGTGGGAGGAGATGGATGCCAAAGTTTTAAGAAAAAAGTTTTTAAAGTTTTAAAAGAATTAAGTCTAAATGACTAAAACGCTGCTTGAGTTCCATTGAGCAGAATCCCAAACACATTCACCATGCTGCCATCCCTTCATGCTGTCATGGAGTCGTGCATTCATGGTGTGAGCGCGTTGACTGCGCATACGCAGGTAGGCAGACAGACAGGCAGGCAGGCAGACAGGCAGGCAGACAGACAGGCAGACAGACAGACAGGCAGGCAGACAGACAGACAGGCAGACAGAGACACACACACAGACGCACACCACACACACACACACACACAGACGCACAGAGACAGACAGACAGACAGACAGACACACAGACACACAGACGCAGAGACAGACAGCCAGACAGACAGCCAGACACAACACACACATACACACACACAGCCACAGACAGACAGACACACACACACACACACACACACACAGAGACAGACAGACAGACAGACAGACAGACACACACACACACACACACACTGCCCGTGTGGGTGGGGGGTGGGTGCTCTCTCCTCTCAGATCAAGTGAGCGACCACCTCCACACACAGAGCAGACCACCACCGCGGAGGGATGATGGGATGAAAGATGCAGTGCGCGTCGGGACACTACGGGACTGCGACCATCAGTATTATTACTCTTGTTTGTTTGTTAAACTATTATTATTATTGTTCTTATTAGTGGGACCAACACGCGGTGGATTTAAACAAGCAAGCAAGCAACCGAAGGCTTTCTGAACTCCAGACGCAGGGCGGCCGCTCGATGCGCCACCATGCGGGTCGCGTCCCCCGCCTCCTACCACCCGCACCTCCTCCTCCTCATCCTCACCTGCGGTAGCTACCTGTACGTCCGTCCACACACACACACACACACACACACACGCATGCATACGCACACAGGCACAGACACACACACTCACAGACACACCACCCCCCCCCCCCCACACACACACACACACACACACACACACACTAATAAACGTAAGTGTGCGCATTCCCAAAACGCTTGGCTTATATTTATTGACTAGGAACTGTCTTTAAACTTTAACTTCATCTCTCGGTGCTCAACATCCTCATCAAATGTGCGCTATTAACGTATAGGCCGAGTGCCAGTGCGGGATTCAACCGTGCGTTTTCCATATAGTCCCGCTTTTGCGCGCAGCTACCCCGTGGGTTTTACGCACCACTTGGCGGCTCCATCACTGGCGACGCCTCGTCAGACACCAGCGGTAATTGCACGATCTCATATGGAAAAGAAGAAGCAGAAGGGAGAAAAAAAAGGCCAGCTTCGGACCCACAGACACACACACACACACACACACACACACACACACACACTCTTTCACACACACTCTCGCATGTAATCACCCTTAAATGTCTCAGTTCTGCGTGATGACGTGAGGAGAATGATTGCTGCACCATACAGAGACCCGGGCCCAAGAGTCCCCAAAATAGCTGCGGTTATGATTCCTACATGTGAGAGAGAGAGGAGGAGGGGGAGAGAGAGAGGGGTGGGTGGGTGGTCTGAACTAATTTCCTGAATTATCCATTGTTCTTTGTAACGTAACGTATGAAAGTCGATTACGAGGGTGAGGTCTGGGGTCCTGTTCAAATAGAGTCCAAATCCCAGTCCCGTGCGGTCGCATTCATTCCTTTTCTAAGAGTCTCCTTCTCATCTCAAGGCGGCTGAAAACCGCTCAGGAAAGTCCAAACCAAGCGCGCAATAACACTAATGTAAGTAAGTTTGTACATTTTATTTATAAAGTGCCTTCACAAGACACCGTACAATGCACACAATGAAACAGAACAAATAGATAAAAAGAGATAAAAGATAAAAACTGGAAAAAACAATATAAAACCTAAAAGAACAATAACACACAATTAACCAGGGAGCAAACACAGAAGTCAGAACACAGACAATAAAACAGAATAAAAAAAACGACACAGAAAGACAAGCCCACATGACAGAACAAAGTGCTGACAAAACAGGTGAGTTAGTTTCTTAGTTTCTTAAAGCGGGTGCCAGTCAATGGTGTTTGAGGTTTAGGCCTAAAACGGGAATTGAAATTACACTTTGCACGACGAGAGGAAACCTCTAGTGTATTACCATGTACAGTATGTACTTAAAAATATTCTACCATGAAAGGAACGAAAGACGCAAAATCCTATTATAAAATATAAATATAGATATTTGAGCCAGGTCATCAAAGGAACGACGGTTACAAAATTGTCTGTGAAATGCCCTGTCTCTCATGTCTTTAGTTGAAGTTTTATTAGTTTTTTAAACTCTCACACACCTTGTTCCAACTCTTTCTGATTCTCTCTCTCTCTCGCTCCTCCTATCTCTCCCCCCATGTCTCTCTCTCTCTCTCTAACCCCTATGTCTCTCTCCCCTACAGGGCCCTGTCCTCCGTGGTTGCCCTGGGCGCCAATGTCATCTGCAACAAGATCCCGGGTCTGGCTCCTCGCCAGCGGGTGCTGTGTCAGAGCCGACCCGACGCCATCATCGTGGTGGGCGAGGGCGCCCAGCTGGGCATCAATGAGTGTCAGTACCAGTTCCGCTACGGCCGCTGGAACTGCTCCGCGCTCGGCGAGAGGACGGTCTTCGGTCAAGACCTGAGAGTAGGTCAGTCCGCTGGTCACGGAGGATCCATGCCGTACACACGGTTGTTCATGAGTCCACAAGTTCAGGTTCAATGGCGGCATTCCCGTGGTGTCCATTAGGAATGAACTTCGATCACTTTCCTCTCTGTTTTGGCCTTACATCGACACCCTCCCATGGGGGATTCATGTGAAAATGTTGGTCTTGCATTGTAGTGTAATGCCAAAGTCAAAAAGTCCTCGAAAAGCGTTGATGAAACGATGAAAACACAATTTAATGGTGTTTATCATTTTGCAAATGCTACCGAAAATAGTCGTATGAATGGAAAACCTTTGACACAAAAACTATGTTCTTGCGTAGTCTGTGCAGTGTGGACTTGGGCTACGGGGGCCCGAGAAATTGCAAATAAAGAGCTTACAACTTTTCATAATGTAATATCCACCGGCATCTGTGCCCAGCCACAAGTCTCCCTCGTCTACCTCACTAGCTCAGGGTTAGCATGATAGCAAACCTTTAGGGCCAAGATAAAAAGATGGAAATCTGAGACACTGTACAGTCCTGACGTACAAAGTGTTACGTGGGTCCCACAACGATTTCTGTAACACAGAAACGGTTCTAAACGTTAATATAGAATATTGAATTCACAGCTAAAGATCTATCAGGACGTCACAACCACAGCATATTGCCTGTCCGCGAAAACGGTAAGACAGGTATCCAATTTCACATTCCTGTCCGATTTGTTTCTCGCGGGTTTCAAGTCTATCGGACCTGAACGTGGAGCTCTTTTAAGAGCGGTCTCTGGGTCTGGGGTTCTTGTGTTGTGGTCTTCCTGTGGGTTTGGAGCCGTCCGTCCCCGCTTCCTTCTGGACACATGGACGGGTGTCAGGCGAAAAGACTCACTCCCAACTCCCTCACTGCGTGTGAAGGACTGAGAGGTACTCAGAGCCCGCGACAACCACACCACACTGACCAAAAGTAAAGAAATTGGCACTGGAGTTGACTAGTAAAAACTATGTGAGATACTTTAAACCAAGTGGCTTCTAAGTTCAAGAAAGCTGATGATATCGCTCCAAAACGTGGAGGCTTGAAGTTAACCCGTTACCTCTCCATCTTTTCTCATTGCGTTGTCCTGACAACCTGGTGCTCATTTAGTATTGAGCAACACCAGAGAGACTTGTTCAAACCACTAATTGAAAGGCAGCCGCGGCATCTGGATGGCAACTGTGCTGCACTGCACGCATGGCTGTGCAATCCAAACAAACCCCAGCACAGTGGCGATGCTTGTCTCCGCGTGGAGAGGAGCTCTCCGTGGAGGTTCTCCCACCAGACAACATGGCTGTGAACCCTTGCGGTGGATCACCGAATCCGATGAGAGAGGGACTTAGGGGGGTTAGTGAGACGCGTACGGATCGGCCTCCCGGCTCGTCAGGTTGGATGGGCTCCATCAAAACAGCGAGAGAAGCCTCCACGCGTCGATGCTCCGGGCTCGTAGCTTGCGAGTCGAATGAAGACCCGAATTATCACCCCGAGTGGAGGATATCCGGTTACACACCACCAGAATAAAGCCAATGAAATCATTCATTCCTCTCAATTTGATTAAAGTCCCATTCCTGGTGTGGTTAAAATTCTTTCAAAAACATCTCTATTCAAAAAACGTATGTGATCTTCAATGGCCCATTGTGACCCGAGGAAGTAGGTAGAATCACATTGCCGTTTCTGTAACGCCAGAATCATATAGAGAGCCTAAGTCACGCCCTTTCCGTTGTTCCCCAATGGAACCTTATTTCGGAATAAATATGTATGGTAGTCAACGGCGAGAGACAAATCATTCTTTGATCCCGTTTGAACTGTGCCATGAATTACACACACGATGTTTGTCAAATCTGACCGGGCTTCTGTTATGTTCAGGCAGCAGGGAGGCGGCCTTCACCTACGCCATCACCGCGGCCGGGGTGGCGCACGCCGTCACCGTGGCCTGCAGCCAGGGCAACCTGAGCCAGTGCGGCTGCGACCGCGACAAGGAGGGCTTCCAGGAGCGCGAGGAGGGCTGGCGCTGGGGCGGCTGCTCGGCCGACATCAAGTACGGCGTGGAGTTCTCGCGGCGCTTCGTGGACGCCCGCGAGATCAAGAAGAACGCCCGCCGCCTCATGAACCTGCACAACAACGAGGCGGGGAGGAAGGTAAACGCGGTGGCCGCCGCATTTTATTGACCATTGAGCAAAAGGGGTGCAACTTTTTGGGGCCTGAAAACTAAGAAACGGGGACGTTGACAGCTTGGTGGTTCGTACATCAATAAAATTATTATTTCTAATGGGGACTTTGGACTCTTTTTATTTTTGGTTTGGTTAAGTCGAGGTGGACTTAAGGTGATGTTCCCATGGATGGGTAAAGGCTGATCCAACCCTGGGTTCTCAGCAAGAGTATGGATCAGCCTTTAGGGTCTGAAATTTGGCGAGAACTTAAAACATAGAATATTCTTTACACCCTCACTCACACTCATTGCCCAGTCATTTCAAGTCACAACACCATTCACGCTACATGATTTTGACTCCCCGACAGGTCCAGATATTTAACCTGCTAGATATGCATCTGATTTGGGGATTATATCTGCGATTTCCAAAAACTCAAGAGGCGGCTGGGAAATCTATCTTAAATCGTGCAGTGTGAATGAGGCATAAGCAGAGGCCCAAGTTAGAGTCTGGGGTTGGGTGAGGCTGCACACCTGTGGTGCATTGGTTAATCACATGTAATTAAGTCTCATACTGCGCCTGTTGCAAGGCCAGCTTTACTCAGTTTGAGTGTTTTATATCTTTGGTTGCAGACGTTGTTTAATGTATGCTGACGGCTCCATGTTGACTCCATCAGTGCTGGTGTTGTCCTCTCCACTTGCTTCCAGATCCTGGAGGAGCAGATGAGGCTGGAGTGCAAGTGTCACGGCGTGTCGGGCTCCTGCACCACGCGGACCTGCTGGTCCTCCCTGCCCACCTTCCGCGAGGTGGGACACCTGCTGAAGGAGCGCTACGCCGGCGCACGGCAGGTGGAGCCTGTGCGCGCCTCCCGCCTCCGCCAGCCCTCGTTCCTGCGCCTGAAGGAGGCGCGCGGCTACCAGAAGCCCGGTGACACTGACCTGGTGTACCTGGAGCGCTCGCCCAGCTACTGCGAGGAGGACGTGTCCACGGGCAGCACCGGCACGCGAGGGCGGTTCTGCAAGGCCGGCTCGCCGATGGCCGACAGCTGCAGCCTGATGTGCTGCGGGCGCGGCCACGACACCCACCAGTACACACGTGTGTGGCAGTGCAACTGCCAGTTCCAGTGGTGCTGCTTTGTCAAGTGCAACACCTGCAGCGAGAGGTCACAGGTGTTCACCTGCAAGTAGAACAGGGGAGGGGAGGCGGAGCCAGGAGGGAAACGAGAGGGGAGGCGGAGCCAGAGGGGAAACGAGAGGGGAGGCGGAGCCAGAGGGGAAACAAAAGGGGAGGAGGAGCCAGGGGGAAACAAGGATGTAGGCGGGGCCAGGGGGGAAATGAGAGGTGAGGCGGAGCCAGGTGGGAAAATGAGAGGGTTGAGCGACGGGGAAACTGGGGGATGGAAGCAGGAACACGATGTTGATTCTTCATCATTTTGCACATTTTGACTTGGCTACTTTGGAGTGCTCTTGGAAAGTGAGATCCAGAGCCGATAGATATGATCTGGGGTTTGGGCAGAACAACCGGGATGGTTCTGGTTTCAGGTCCGGTTTCTGGGGGGCGGCGGGGGGGGAGTTTGGACGGAGTGAGGTTTGAACGTCAAATTGAGGAGAATGTTTTTGTTTCCGTTTAGCGGGAAATCCTGCAGGAAGTACACTTCTTTGAGCGTAGATTTCAGCTGATTTCAGCTTCGGTCTCCAACCAACGGTTGGAAGAAAACAGCTTTGTCAAGAAAAGGTACAACGACACACAGCCTCGCGTGGTAGATCTGGGTCAAAAGGAAGAAACTATTAATAATGGTGTCCCCAACAGGAAAAGGTCTGACCGCTAAGTGCATTTTTTGACAGCGTGGTGGAAAGATGTGAGCGTTTGGAAGCCATCTCCACGGATTGGCGGACCGCCTGCTCCATCACACCCACACTGTACTCGGTACCAACACTGTAAAACCTGAAGGCCTTATTTATGTTACCATATCTTTTCGCAACTCATGTCTTCCACCACAGACAGCATCGAGCATAAAAAAATGTTACCTATCTCTTTTAACATCTTCCACTGCTTCTGATACTTTAGGGTGTTTACATTTAGCATATTTACATTTACATTTAGGGTAGTTGGCAGGCGCTTTATCCAAAGCGTCTTACAAAGGCGCAAAGAGTGAGACAGCAATATGTCACTGATGGTACATAAAGATTACAAGTTTCAAGGATTCATAATTGCTAGGTTAATAGAACAAGTTTCAAGTGCTCATAATAGCTAGGTTGACAGCAAGATAGCTAGGATAAGAACTGAAGCATATTGCTATTGTTTTCATTGCACTGGATAGAAACCCGCAAATAGTCTGTGGCTCGGTGGGTTCTATTGACCGGTGGAACATCACAGGTCGGTGCCCATCGCTAAGAAACCAAAGAGGCCACTAAAATAACACAAAAGCTATTTCAGGCCCCGAGCCGGCCGGGTTCAAACGGACCGTTTAACCGCTGTGTTTTTGCGGGGGACAATGTGTGTCAGCGTTTGTCCATAGAGGTGCAATCAGGTTGAGAAACAGTCCAACATTCCCACCCGAGAGGTGGAATTCCTCCGTGGCAGTGGACCCCTGTGACACGCCACCCAAAGTGGCTACCAGGACTCAAACCCAGGACACGGGTTGAGTCCCGGTGTTTGACCCGGTGTTTCTCAGATGGTGGTACGTACGTGTTCCCTTAGAGGTACTTAAAAGGATTGCCAAATTTAATAAAAACACAAGGAGAAAGAAGGAGGAGTCTGCTAAAAAGATACGGCTAAGACAGAAACACCAAAAAGTCTGTTATGTAATGTCAGTAAGCCATCCAGATTTTTTAAGACAAAACTTTGTAACTTTCAGTCATCCCAAGATGTTACGTGAAAAACCTTAGAGGTATTTTCCCTCCCTAAAATTATTTCTGCTGTTGAAAGGTTTTTTTGTTAAAAGATTTTGTTCCGAGAACCACTGGTTTAAGCGGTTAATCGTAGAGTTGGTTTAAGCTTTGCAGACAGAGCAGGTGGTCCCTGCCGACATTGCCTTGATTGGCCGATACAGCACAGGTGTGCAGCCTCACCCAGTCCCAGACTCTAATCAAGCTGTTTAACCAGCCACCAACCACACACACACACACCACCACGACCACACACACCACCACACACACACACCACCAACCACACACACCACCAACCACACACACTCCACATCCGACTTCAAGGCCGAGACACAAGCCTTTCAGGCGTCAAAGGTTCCACAGTAATTTTCAGACGGCACCCTTTCATATATTACACGTATATTTATTTGGGCTTCTACAGAGCTACAGAACAAAGGATTCAAAGTATTCCGAATATTTTATTTTTTTTAATCAGGAACATTATGGCACTTTACGTGATTAACAGTCGGAAAGTTTGTCAGTTACTATTTTTTATTATATATTTTTTTAATTATATTTTATTTGGTGGTTGAATGGCCATGAAACTACATTTTGTTTTAATGCACATATTGTGTTCTCTGTACGAGTAGAGCAGAATTAAAACAGTCAGACACAAAAAGCAGCTTGACACATTAATGATGAAAGCATTAACGCGTTTACGGTAGTGTAGGTAAACTCTTTGTTTTTAAGACGCAATCTTCTCTCGACATAGCGCATTGCTGTTTCTCACTAACGTGCACGCAAAATAGGCCTAGAGTCAAAAGTTATAATTTTCCTGCTGTATTATGAGTCACTATAGAACATTTTCCCTTTTGGAATTCCTGGAGTAAAATGCTCTCAGACGATGTGTGTCCTTCTCTTATTCAACGGTCAAAATAAACACTTGGTGAAGTATGATTACCTTGTGTGTTATAGTCGGTGGGATAGAAGAGTGTGTTAGGAGTAGCTGGATGCTGAAGGGCTCGACTAGCCAGCTAAGACAGCCGTACTTGCACTAGTATACTGTCTTTAATGCTTCACTACTTCACTGTAATCACTACTGTACTTTAATATTCAATATTATTACTTCACATATAACACTGTAAATAAAAATATACTGTTGTTTTGTTTTATTGTCATGTTATTCATCATTGAGCATTTAGTTTTATTGTTCTGCTGCTGTAACCACTGAATTTCCCCTCGCGATCAATATCTATCTTTACCCGAGCCTTTAGTGACATGAAAAATGCAGACGGGTAATGTAGTATTTAAATAAATAAATAATGCAAATAAAAATGTAATTTGAGTGAAGGCAATCTGAGATCCTCCTTATATAGTCAAAGAGCCTCTCGTGATTCTATGTTATATAATTAATTTGTTACCTTCGAATAACTGAAAAAATCCCCATGAGAAAAACAAATGGGCTTGATAAGCACGCCCACTGCTATGTCTGATGATTCTAACGATTGGTCAATAATCAACAGCCAATGTTTCCTATAGCAGCTCACTGTCCCCCGCACACGGTGCCCATGAGCTGTCCACCATTCCAAATGGCTACGTTATCATGATACAGGATATCACAATCAATAAAGTTACGAAAAAGTTTTGAAATAGTGTCGGAGACTTGGCAACTCCCTCCCAGGTCCTGCTCTTGAGCCGAGCGTAGGCCTACTCACTTATACTCATAAGTTCTTTTTATGCAACTCCTAATTCTGAGAGGTTTGATAACTAACTCCCCGTCAGATATTCAACTTGGACGACAAACTCATCATTTCCTACACTAAGCTCATCTTCCACAAGACAATAAAGTGATCATCCTATCCCAGCATCTTCTGTTCAATCTCTCATCTCGCCCCTTTCACGGCAGAACAAAACGAAACAATCGAGACGCATCGAACACGGTTGACACTTCATTTTATTTGACTTCACCGCACCAAGTGTGTTGTCTGGTCACCACCAAACAGCAGCATCTGATCATATATTCACATCGTTTACATCGTTTTCCCCCCCCCTCCGTGGTTAAGGCACATGTACGTTAACCGCTAACGTTGAGACCCGCGATTAACCCAACGCCGGTGTTAATTGCTGATGGGGGGGGGGGAATTAAACGCAGCCGATTTGAGCGTTTTGGTGAACGGGGCGACCGATGGCACCTCTGCCGGGGCGACCGGGGCGTAGCTGCCCCCCCCCCAGTCATTTCAAGTCACAACACCATTCACGCTACATGATTTTGACTCCCCGACAGGTCCAGATATTTAACCTGCTAGATATGCATCTGATTTGGGGATTATATCTGCGATTTCCAAAAACTCAAGAGGCGGCTGGGAAATCTATCTTAAATCGTGCAGTTTGAATGAGGCATAAGCAGAGGCCCAAGTTAGAGTCTGGGGTTGGGTGAGGCTGCACACCTGTGGTGCATTGGTTAATCACATGTAATTAAGTCTCATACTGCACCTGTTGCAAGGCCAGCTTTACTCAGTTTGAGTGTTTTATATCTTTGGTTGCAGACGTTGTTTAATGTATGCTGACGGCTCCATGTTGACTCCATCAGTGCTGGTGTTGTCCTCTCCACTTGCTTCCAGATCCTGGAGGAGCAGATGAGGCTGGAGTGCAAGTGTCACGGCGTGTCGGGCTCCTGCACCACGCGGACCTGCTGGTCCTCCCTGCCCACCTTCCGCGAGGTGGGACACCTGCTGAAGGAGCGCTACGCCGGCGCACGGCAGGTGGAGCCTGTGCGCGCCTCCCGCCTCCGCCAGCCCTCGTCCTGCGCCTGAAGGAGGCGCGCGGGCTAACCAGAAAGCCCGGTGACACTGACCTGGGTACCTGGAGCGCTCGCCCAGCTACTGCGAGGAGGACGTGTCCACGGGCAGCACCGGCACGCGGGGCGGTTCTGCAAGGCCGGCTCGCCGATGGCCGACAGCTGCAGCCTGATGTGCTGCGGGCGCGGCCACGACACCCACCAGTACACACGTGTGTGGCAGTGCAACTGCCAGTTCCAGTGGTGCTGCTTTGTCAAGTGCAACACCTGCAGCGAGAGGTCACAGGTGTTCACCTGCAAGTAGAACAGGGGAGGGGAGGCGGAGCCAGGGGGGAAACGAGAGGGGAGGCGGAGCCAGAGGGGAAACGACGAGGGGAGGCGGAGCCAGAGGGAAACAAAAGGGGAGGCGAAGCCAGGGGGAAACAAAGGATGTAGGCGGGGCCAGGTGGGGAAACGAGAGGTGAGGCGGAGCCAGGTGGGAAAATGAGAGGGTTGAGCGACGGGGAAACTGGGGGATGGAAGCAGGAACACGATGTTGATTCTTCATCATTTTGCACATTTTGACTTGGCTACTTTGGAGTGCTCTTGGAAAGTGAGATCCAGAGCCGATAGATATGATCTGGGTTTGGGCAGAACAACCGGGATGGTTCTGGTTTCAGGTCCGGTTTCTGGGGGCGGCGGGGGGGAGTTTGGACGGAGTGAGGTTGAACGTCAAATTGAGGAGAATGTTTTTGTTTCCGTTTAGCGGGAAATCCTGCAGGAAGTACACTTCTTTGAGCGTAGATTTCAGCTGATTTCAGCTTCGGTCTCCAACCAACGGTTGGAAGAAAACAGCTTTGTCAAGAAAAGGTACAACGACACACAGCCTCGCGTGGTAGATCTGGGTCAAAAGGAAGAAACTATTAATAATGGTGTCCCCAACAGGAAAAGGTCTGACCGCTAAGTGCATTTTTTGACAGCGTGGTGGAAAGATGTGAGCGTTTGGAAGCCATCTCCACGGATTGGCGGACCGCCTGCTCCATCACACCCACACTGTACTCGGTACCAACACTGTAAAACCTGAAGGCCTTATTTATGTTACCATATCTTTTCGCAACTCATGTCTTCCACCACAGACAGCATCGAGCATAAAAAATGTTACCTATCTCTTTTAACATCTTCCACTGCTTCTGATACTTTAGGGTGTTTACATTTAGCATATTTACATTTACATTTAGGGTAGTTGGCAGGCGCTTTTATCCAAAGCGTCTTACAAAGGCGCAAAGAGTGAGACAGCAATATGTCACTGATGGTACATAAAGATTACAAGTTTCAAGGATTCATAATTGCTAGGTTAATAGAACAAGTTTCAAGTGCTCATAATAGCTAGGTTGGACAGCAAGATAGCTAGGATAAGAACTGAAGCATATTGCTATTGTTTTCATTGCACTGGATAGAAACCCGCAAATAGTCTGTGGCTCGGTGGGTTCTATTGACCGGTGGAACATCACAGGTCGGTGCCCATCGCTAAGAAACCAAAGAGGCCACTAAAATAACACAAAAGCTATTTCAGGCCCCGAGCCGGCCGGGTTCAAACGGACCGTTTAACCGCTGTGTTTTTGCGGGGGACAATGTGTGTCAGCGTTTGTCCATAGAGGTGCAATCAGGTTGAGAAACAGTCCAACATTCCCACCCGAGAGGTGGAATTCCTCCGTGGCAGTGGACCCCTGTGACACGCCACCCAAAGTGGCTACCAGGACTCAACCCAGGACACGGGTTGAGTCCCGGTGTTTGACCCGGTGTTCTCAGATGGTGGTACGTACGTGTTCCCTTAGAGGTACTTAAAAGGATTGCCAAATTTAATAAAAAACACAAGGAGAAAGAAGGAGGAGTCTGCTAAAAAGATACGGCTAAGACAGAAACACCAAAAAGTCTGTTATGTAATGTCAGTAAGCCATCCAGATTTTTTAAGACAAAACTTTGTAACTTTCAGTCATCCCAAGATGTTACGTGAAAAACCTTAGAGGTATTTTCCCTCCCTAAATTATTTCTGCTGTTGAAAGGTTTTTTGTTGAAAGATTTTGTTCCGAGAACCACTGGTTTAAGCGGTTAATCGTAGAGTTGGTTTAAGCTTTGCAGACAGAGCAGGTGGTCCCTGCCGACATTGCCTTGATTGGCCGATACAGCACAGGTGTGCAGCCTCACCCAGTCCCAGACTCTAATCAAGCTGTTTAACCAGCCACCAACCACACACACACACACACACACACCAACCACCAACCACACACACACACCACCAACCACCAACCACCAACCACACACACTCCACATCCGACTTCAAGGCCGAGACACAAGCCTTTCAGGCGTCAAAGGTTCCACAGTAATTTTCAGACGGCACCCTTTCATATATTACACGTATATTTATTTGGGCTTCTACAGAGCTACAGAACAAAGGATTCAAAGTATTCCGAATATTTTATTTTTTTTAATCAGGAACATTATGGCACTTTACGTGATTAACAGTCGGAAAGTTTGTCAGTTACTATTTTTTATTATATATTTTTTTAATTATATTTTATTTGGTGGTTGAATGGCCATGAAACTACATTTTGTTTTAATGCACATATTGTGTTCTCTGTACGAGTAGAGCAGAATTAAAACAGTCAGACACAAAAAGCAGGTTGACACATTAATGATGAAATAGCATTAACGCGTTTATGGTAGTGTAGGTAAACTCTTTTGTTTTTAAGACGCAATCTTCTCTCGACATAGCGCATTGCTGTTTCTCACTAACGTGCACGCAAAATAGGCCTAGAGTCAAAAGTTATAATTTTCCTGCTGTATTATGAGTCACTATAGAACATTTTCCCTTTTGGAATTCCTGGAGTAAAATGCTCTCAGACGATGTGTGTCCTTCTCTTATTCAACGGTCAAAATAAACACTTGGTGAAGTATGATTACCTTGTGTGTTATAGTCGGTGGGATAGAAGAGTGTGTTAGGAGTAGCTGGATGCTGAAGGGCTCGACTAGCCAGCTAAGACAGCCGTACTTGCACTAGTATACTGTCTTTAATGCTTCACTACTTCACTGTAATCACTACTGTACTTTAATATTCAATATTATTACTTCACATATAACACTGTAAATAAAAATATACTGTTGTTTTGTTTTATTGTCATGTTATTCATCATTGAGCATTTAGTTTTATTGTTCTGCTGCTGTAACCACAGAATTTCCCCTCGCGATCAATATCTATCTTTACCGATGCTTTAGTGACATGAAAAATGCAGACCGGGTAATGTAGTATTTAAATAAAATAAAATAATGCAAATAAAAATGTCATTTGAGTTGAAGCAATCTGAGATCCTCCTTATATAGTCAAAGAGCCTCTCGTGATTCTATGTTATATAATTAATTTGTTACCTTCGAATAACTAAAAAAATCCCCATGAGAAAAACAAATGGGCTTGATAAGCACCGCCCACTGCTATGTCTGATGATTCTAACGATTGGTCAAATAATCAACAGCCAATGTTTCCTATAGCAGCTCAACTGTCCCCCCGCACACGGTGCCCATGAGCTGTCCACCATTCCAAATGGCTACGTTATCATGATACAGGATATCACAATCAATAAAGTTACGAAAAAGTTTTGAAATAGTGTCGGAGACTTGGCAACTCCCTCCCAGGTCCTGCTCTTGAGCCGAGCGTAGGCCTACTCACTTATACTCATAAGTTCTTTTTATGCAACTCCTAATTCTGAGAGGTTTGATAACTAACTCCCCGTCAGATATTCAACTTGGACGATAAACTCATCATTTCCTACACCAAGCTCATCTCCTACAAGACAATAAAGTGATCATCCTATCCCAGCATCTTCTGTTCAATCTCTCATCTCGCCTCTTTCACGGCAGAACAAAACGAAACAATCGAGACGCATCGAACACGGTTGACACTTCATTTTATTTGACTTCACCGCACCAAGTGTGTTGTCTGGTCACCACCAAACAGCAGCATCTGATCATATATTCACATCGTTTACATCGTTTCCCCCCCCCTCCGTGGTTAAGGCACATGTACGTTAACCGCTAACGTTGAGACCCGCGATTAACCCAACGCCGGTGTTAATTGCTGATGGGGGGGGGGGAATTAAACGCAGCCGATTTGAGCGTTTTGGTGAACGGGGCGACCGATGGCACCTCTGCCGGGGCGACCGGGGCGTAGCTGCCCCCCCCCCCCCCCCCCCCGGGGTGGGGGTCTGAAAAGCATAGCGGGGAGCCGGCAGAGCGCACGTAAGCCGCTGTTCACTGTTTTGTTAGCCGTCTGCCGTTACGGGTCCGCCGGAACACCGTAAGCTCCCCTCAAATCGCAGCCATTCCGCTCCCCAGGCTCAGGCCCCCATTGTTTCAACCGCATGTGGTCGTTAACAACCCAGGGAGCCAGTGAAAACAGGGGGGGTGGGGGGGTTGGCGTGGGTGGGGGGCCAGAGGACGATGTCATTCTGCAGACTAATGTCGTCTCTCTCTCTCTCTCTCTCCGATCCCAACCACAAGTGAGGAGACGGGCGTGAGCGCGGGAAATAGGAATGAGCGTGCGCGTGAACGTTGCACGCAATAAGTGTGCATACGCAGAGCTTCCTTATAAATAGAAAGTCTTTTGGTCTGGAGGATATTCTGTTGCGTTTGCTGTTCAGTACGTACAGAGCTTACTGTGAGTACATATGAGATCATAAAGCATTTGAATAAATATTGTTGTTATGGATGGACACTTTGGAAACGTCCACGGCTTGAGCTGCACTGCATGCCACACTAGAACTACGAACTGGTTATGCACTCTGGTTAAGATGGTTATCCTCCAGAATTTAAATAAAGTTTGATCTTATGTTATCCTGGTTTACTTAACTATCCTAGTTTAGTGCAATGAAGCAGACATACCCTGTGTTAAGAGAATAATAATAATAATAATAAATAGGGAATGTGTGGTTGTTCTGACAAACAGGTTACCTTGTTAGTTGCATAGCTGATTGTTAGTCTGGGATTATTAGTCGTGAACATAATTTAAGGTATCATCAATCCCGTGCGGGATTAATAAAACACCATCGCGTCTTAAAGTGGCCCCATTATATACCACCAGGTGTGAGCGTTAGCATTGTCATGTGACATCACAAGTGGGGGTGTCCACCTAGATGTACACCGTCTAGATTAGTGTTACCAAGTTGGCACAGTCCACCACTCGGTAGTCTGCTGGACTGATCTAGTCATCTTGCATCTAGGCGGACACTCCCACTTGTGATCTCACCAAGTCACACCGGCAATTTTAGTCACGTGACTATTTTGAAAACGGCTTGTCGTGGCTAATCCCGCCCAGGCCTGGTGGTACTATAGGGCTCCTTTAAGAACTTGAATTCTGAGGGTCAACTGCATGAGGAGGTGGTGGTGTTCTCTCTGGATCACCCCCCGGACTCCCTCTGTCCAAGAAGGAGGCGGAGAAGGAGTCATGCGTTTTCCCGGACCAGCGGAAACAGCGGGTGCCTAAGGGCCTGCTGGTGGACCCGGCTGTTTACCAAACACGGCCGACACGTCCAGCCGTCCAGATCGGATCGTGGCTACGGTGCCCCTGACAGCTTCGCTAAGAGACCCTCGTCAGTCATCGGGCCCGGTAAAGTGGTCCAGAACCGCAGAACCGATCCCACGGCGAACATAACATGTCCAGCGATGCGGTCGATCGACCCAGACCGCGGCGGGGAAGTTTGGATGTTCACTGGCAGACTCCTCTCTCCTTCTCTCTCTCTCTCTCCATACCTCTGACTAGGTCTCGCTCTCTCTCCTTCCATCTTTCTCTCCCTCTCTCCCCTCCCTCCTTCTCTCCCTCTCTCATTCCCACTCCCTCCCTCCCTCTCCCCTCGATCCTTCTCACTCCTTTCCTCTCACCCTCCCTCCCCCTCCCTCCTTCTCACTCCCTCCCTCATTCTCACTCCCTCCCTCCCTCTCCCCTCCCCCTCACACCTTACCTCTCTCCCCCCTCCCTCATTCTCACTCCCTCCCTCCATCCATCCCTCTCCTCGATCCTTCTCACTCCTTTCCTCTCTCCCTCTCCCCCCCCTCATTCTCACTCCCTCCCTCTCCCCTCTCACTCCTTAACTCCCTCCCCCTCTCCCACTCCCTCCTCCCCTCTCCCTACTTCTCACTCCTTACCTCTCTCCCTCTCTCTCCCCCTCCCTGCTTCTCACTCCTCCCCCTCTCTCCCTGCTTCTCACTCCTTACCTCTCTCTCTCCCTGTCTCTCTCCTCCTATCCCTCTCTCAGTTGCTCTTCCCGGTGGTTTTGAGCAGCAGTCCTCCGTCCCGCTCTTCCACGTCGAGGCCCAGGGCGGCCAGTGCCGAGTAGTCGGCGTTGCCGCGGCGATCCATGGCGCCCACCAGCTCCTGGTTCTCACGGTTCTGCTCCAGGAGGTTGCGGATGGCGAAGATGGCCCATTGGCTGATGACTACGGGCGGCGGGGGGTCGTAGGTCAAGGGAATAGAAGTGGACAATGGATGCCCATGCTTGAAATTGGCGGGGCAAATTTGTGACGCCGCTAGGTTGCAGTGCTAAATGTCTTTCTATAAATATATACATTGATCCATCTATATACATCTACATCTATATATTCATCTATCTATATCTCTATACATCTATCTATATCTCTATACATCTATCTATATCGATGCACCTATCACCTATATCTATACATCTATCTCAATGCCCATCAAGGGACTGGTGTTGGAAATTAGCTTCGGCTATATATACGTGTACAGTACAATCGGTCACTGCTTCTGCAACGGTCAATGTTTCTCTGTACTTGTCCCCTACAATAAATACATGAATAAACTAAAACTCTATTACATCCATCTCTATCCCAATATCTATATCCATAGATCCATCTCTATATCTATACATCCATCTCTATACGTGTATCTCTCTATCTCTATAGTACAATTAGGTAAAGGATACAGGGGTTGTTGCTGTCTATGTTGCAGTTGTCCATGATCAGAGGTAGGCCGTCCAGTTCTCGGACCTGCAGGGACAGCAAAGACCACAGCGATGTCAAGCAGACTCAGTAGCCTCGTTTCTGACACAAGCAAGCCAGTGCACCAGAGTACCATCGTGCTACAAATATAGGCCACAAACAGTATAAACAATGCAGTGGAACCCCCCTGGCACCCCCTACCCCCCCCCTACGCCCCAATCTGCTGGACCGTTTGTGGGGACGTGAATGCGTGTGTCCCGCCTGAGTCTTCTTCAGTAACAATCCGTCCGTTAAGGTTCAGGGAGCGGGTCACACGGGTTTCGCACTGGATTACAGCGGTTTAGCGGGGGTTGGAGGATCTGGTGTGAAACCAGATCCAGGTGGTTTTCAGGCCGTCGTGCGACCGCAGGGCCGGGGGGCCGAATGCAGAGGGGGCCCCGGGCGTAGGTGGGGGGTGAGGACCCACAGGCATGCTGTTGCACCCCCAGAAGAAGCTCCACTGTACTGTGAGGTCCTGGTACAGACACTCGGCTTTCCTGCAGGTTGCCACCCATGACTAGCTGTCCATTTACTTCGTCCATCCATCCATGAATATCTCTCTATGCATTTAGTCCATCCATCCATCTATAGTCCAATAGTCCCACGTTATCACTCAAATAAGGGTTGCTGGATTTAACTGCAGAAAATATTGCCCAAAAACGACTTAAAACGCTAACGCTGCCTTATTTACTTGCAAACGATATATAGAAAGATTAACCTGTTCCAAAAAACAAAATACAGTTTGGATAATAATAAAAACAGAAAGCCACACAGATCGCCAGAACAGATAGCAGTGAAAGACTCACTTCCGCTACCAAAGTTTGTCAGCAAAATCCTAAAAAACTAAAATCACAACGGCAATTTAACGACTTCACCATGTGCTATAATCATCTATCCGTCTGTCATCCACCCAGCTATCTCTCCATCCATCCATCCATCCATCCATCCTCCCCCCCTCGCCCCCACGGACCTGGTTTTGGTTGCCGGGGTGACGATGGCACAGGTTCCCGATGAGCCGGATGAGGTGGGCCTTAAAGCTGACGGAGGGGGAGGAGGGGTCGTCGTCCTTCCCGGGGCAGGAGGAGAAGTTCTGGGAGGAGCTGAAGACATTCTTGCTGGCCTTGCCCACGGCATGGATCTCCTGCAAGAGGCCTGTGGGGAGGGAGGGAGAGAGAGAGAGAGAGAGAGAGAGAGAGAGAGAGAGAGAGAGAGAGAGAGAGAGAGAGAAGGAGGGGAGATGGAGAGGGAGGGAAAAGGGAATATTTATCCTGTATCTCAAAGATGTTCGGGTGGATCACCTTTATTAGCAACTAGCTCTGGTATGGGCTTAGCATTATCTTAGCATTAGCTTAGCACATTAGCGTAGCAGGAGCACCGCCCTCACACCCGGTGTCAGAGTGAGCTTACCAACGGTGGCCTCTAGCAGGCCGGCGTGGTCTTGCAGGAACATGAACTGCTCGAGGCCAGAGGTCATCTCGCACAGCACATCCAGCAGGCCGATGACCGTCAGCGCCTCCTACAGGACACACGGGGAACTACACGTCACTGATGTCCCCGCGGGACACACAGGGAACTACACGTCACTGTGATGTCCGCGCGGGACACACGGGGAACTACACGTCACTGTGATGTCCCCGCGGGACACACGGGGAACTACACGTCACTGTGATGTCCCCGCAGGACACACGGGGAACTACACGTCACTGTGATGTCCCCGCAGGACACACGGGGAACTACACTTCATTGCAAAACATACAAACACACACGCACGCATTACCTCACATACACAAACACATGCACGAGCTCACACCGTAGCATCCTTTCACACACGCACATACATGCACTTAACATCACCACATAATCTGCACTTCCACTTAAAGTACCCAGAACCTTTTAGTCCCAGGAACTACCTTTGAAGGAACTACGTTAAAGGTTCCCTCAACCCGTTGCTGTCTGCGTTTGCACCACCGTCTAAAGACACACGAAGATTAGCCAAATTAGTCTGGCCCAAATTCCTGACTTTACAGAGTTCCTCCAAAGGTTCCTCCTAGTTCCTGGGTAAAGTTCCTGTAGCAACACACACACACACACCCACACAGCTAAAGTGGTGTCATCATCACATGGCAGTGTTGGTGGTACCTCGTCTCCGTCGGCGGACCCCGAGGCGAGCGCCAGGACGGCCCCGCAGTCCGTCTGGAAGGACGAGGCGAGGTGGGCGGCGACACCCGCGGGGACCTTGCATGGTTGACACCGCCGTCGGTGTATGAATGGGTGGATGTGAGGCAATAATCTGAACTCGTTGGATAAAAGTGCGATATAAATGCAATCCACTTACCATTGCCCCTAAAGCGAGAGTGGAGTCTGGTTTCACGTCCAGTAATTCGCCTATTAGTAATTTGTTAATATAAAAAAACTGAAGCCATGACAGCATAATTGATACACAACCTTTCAAGAGTTATTTTTAACTCCTTTCCAATCAATGGTGTGCGTGTGTGTGTGTGTGTGTGTGTGTAGGGTTCTGATCGCCACCCAGCACTTCCTCAAGTCCTCGGCCCTGGTGGCCAGCTTGTACTCAGGGATGTCTCATCTGGAGAGGTGAGTCAACACTCTGAACTAACCTCAACTATTTACATTTACATTTAGGGCGTTTGGCAGACGCTTTTATGTAAAGCGACTTACAAAGAGTACATTTGTTGAAAGAGAGACAGCAATATATCGCTGTGGTACATAAAGGTTTCAAGCATTCATAGTTGCAAGGCTAATAGAACAAGTCTCATAATTGCTAGGTTGTGCCATTCTGAGTGCATTAACCACATCTAACTAATTGCTAGGTTGTGCCATTCTGAGTGCATTAACCACATCTAACTAATTCCCTTCCATCCATTTGACATTCCAATCGAAATTAATCAAACCAGTCACATTTACGTTTCGTCATTTAGCGGATGGCTTTTTCCAACGTGACCTCAACAATCAAAGCGTACACAAGAGTCACTACAAAATGTAATGTGTATCTGTAATATAATATTATGTGATATACTGGATGTATCTGTAATGTGACCCTGGATGACCTGAGCAATTATACGCATTCGTAAAACATCTGCTCTACTGTAGTGATCATACATCTAGGTTCGACATTCCCACTTGTGATGTCACTGGACGGTAATTGTGAAACGGCTCGCAATGGCTAATCACACACACTAACACCCGGTGGCATAATATGTCTCCTCTAGGCTGACCCTGCTGGAGCTGTTGGCTGCCCAGCTGGGCGAGGGTGGGGGCGAGGACTGCGGGGTCCCCGCGGGTGTCGCCGCCCACCTCGCCTCGTCCTTCCAGACGCTCATGCTCGCCACGAGGCAAGTAAAGCCCACGATGGCGACAGACCGGCGGGGCATTCGTGGAGTCACCTCATGGCGGCTTTAGCGATTGAAAGATCCTAGGGGCCACGAGACAGTATAAACAATGCCGACTTATGTGTCCTAGACACCGCAACCCCTGCCCCCCCTAGGCGCCTCCAAATCAGGATATAGCTCCCTGGCGACCGTTTTTCTGCTCGGGGGGGACCTCGAGAAATCGATGGGTGAGTCGTCCGCTCCACTCGTGATCTTCTTCCTCGGGACATGGAGAGATAGACAAATCCTTGGTCGACATTAAGAGTTCGCAGCAAATGAGAGGCGGCGAGCACTCACAATCTGGTGAATTACAAAGCATGGGTAAATTATAGTCTGGTGCAGTTTTGTAGATTCTAGTGTAGAAACCAGATCCAGGTCGGGTTTTCTATGGTTCCTGAGACAAGCAGCTTTGATCCAGTATTGGCCTCAACAGATAGGAGCCACCGCAGGGCCGGGCCGAATGCAGAGGGATTACCGATACCAGTATTGCCCGCGTGAGTACGGGTCGCTGGGGTTGAGACCCACAATGGCATGCTGCATCGTTAAACTACTCCGATACAACCGCACCGATACCACTTTGACAACGCAACGTTAACCTTGTAATATTCTTAGCCAAGGAATATTGAAATAAAGAGATGCAACCGAGTTGTCGTTTATGGATGTTTAATAGCAACTGCGCATGGTACACGTTACATCCTATCCAGTCTCGATGGAGAACATGCGTTGCGACATTCACCCACCCGACAATTTTAACCATGCGATCGCATCCTAATTGACACCCACACACTCCCAGCCCCCCCCTTCTCACTACTACAGAACCATACAGAGTGTAACGGAGTTCTGGATTGTAAATCACTCCGCCCCGAACCCACATCCTCCTCAAAACAACGAAATAACAGCGAGCCTCACCCCCCCCCCGCTCCACAACTCAGAACTGCCAATTAACCTGTAAAGCACTTTCCCTCCTTCAAACGATACACCTCCACAATCAGAAAACATAACGCGATAGTTTCCACGAGAGCACAAACCACAACCAATACAGTCCCCTCGCCCCCATATCAAGGATAAATCCCACGAAAAAAGCAGGAGAACCCACACAGTAGACATCAGCCAGGATCGACCGATTCCGAGAGTGCATTAATGAATTCGAAACTACATATGAACAACAGCAGAGTCTTCCATCGTAATCCAAAGCTATCTGATCTAACGCAAAAGCACAAGCAAGCAAAACCCAGAACTACTGTACATAGGACCATGAAAGTGCAATCATGGCATTATATGCATCTTTTAAAACCCGCGAGGATACGGAAGAGGAAGAATTTGCCTTTGCCCTTGCAGTTAGGGAACAAAGTCTTCCCCTCGCGGAACTTATGCAGAAAGTTAAAACAAAACAACAAAAAACCCAAAACAAACTAAAGTAATATATTTCAAGAGAGTTGCTGGCGGTGTGTGTGAGTGTGAGTGAGTGGTAGAGAGAAAAAGAAAGAGAGGGCCATTGGTTGTTTCTCCTCTCTATGAAAGTCCAGACACGCTGCGCTGACTGTCGACACACAGACATTGTCATAACAAAAATTAAGTTACAAGATAGTCTGATGTTCAAGTGTTCCCTCTGATTCTATGCTGGACAATTTGGAGTATTTTGCAGTTGTCTGTAGAGTTTGTGTGGCATTGAGCGCAAGTTAAAAACTATTGGTATAGAGATTGCTGTGTATTGGATGGATTGTAGAGAAAATGCTGTGAAGGGGTGACATCCTAGAGATCATTCAGTTAAGGAAGCGCAGAGGTTCGCTTTGTAAGGTTATAACTGTGTGAGTCTAGCTCATGTGGTGTTCCAGTTTCAAGCATTGGGATATAGAAGGACCCTCCAGGAGGCGGGGCTTACCACTCCCTCTGTGCTCCTCCAAATTCTGCCAACAGGTTATTTATAGAACGGCGGTACAGAGGTGCAGCACAGCAAGCTATCACAATATAATTGAGTTTTTCATAATATACAATATAATAGACAACTTTGCTGCCTGATACTGTGTTCACCTAACTAAGCAAAAATAAATAAATAAATACATTTAAAAATAAAAATAAAAAGTGCCAATCCTTGTTGTGTTCATCTAATCGAGAACTAACCTCTGAATTAAATTCAAATACAAATTTGCATGATTATGAATAGCTCTCCACTTAGTCTATTGGGAAGGAACAACCTAAGGCAGGCACAGTCACGATTACTTGGCCAAGTCACTGTGAGCACTGACTCACTGGATCATAGAGTGACAAGAGGACGAAAGAACAGGAGAAGCCGATTTGGGGTTGGGAGATGGAGAAGGGAGAGGGGTCAGATGTCAGCTCAGGCAGCAGAAGTGTTGGCCTTAACTGGGGCATCTATATTTTTTCTGGTGAAACCCTCATGGTATATACTGATTGGCAATAGGCTTTTAGTGTAAAATGGACTTTGGCAATAGTTACAAAGCAACTGGTGGTAAACCCATATATCACATCAAATTTTGGTTTAAATTTTACTGGCTTCAAGTTCCCTTCCAACTAGATTGGCTAGAGATAATAAGGTTAAAGATCATAGCACCACTGGAGACATACATGTAGTGAATAAGGACTTAGCTGTTATGGCAGCTGGATGGGCTGAACAAGAGGGCTCTACATCACCATAGTGCACAGAGTGGGTGGGCATGTTTATGGTTGTGCTCTGATGCTCTACTTTGGTAACTTGATTCGCAGATTATTCAACCCCTGAATCCCAACCCCATAAAAACAGACGTTTGTGTGGCTCGGCAGTGATTCCTGATCAACACGTAATCCTGACTGGTGGATTGACAAACAACAACGATAAAGCAGTGTTGGAAACTCCGCCACAGAGGGAGTGCATGTCAAGGAGCAGCGAAGGCGAAATAAAGGGAAACATATTTGCCATCACTCCCTGTGTATCTCAAGACGACTATGTTGATTCGGTGAGTACCCTGCTATTAGCGCGTTTTCATATCCTCTAGATCCACAACTAGCCACTATCATTGGTCAAAGCGGGCTACTTAGCGTCCCTATGAGTATTTAACCTGTATCTCAAAGACTGTCTAGGTGTGGATCACCTTTATTAGCAACCAACTCTGGTACGGGCTTAGCATTATCTTAGCATTAGCTTAGCACATTAGCGTAGCAGGAGCACTGCCCTCACACCCGGTGTCAGAGTGAGCTTACCGACGGTGGCCTCTAGCAGGCCGGCGTGGTCTTGCAGGAACATGAACTGCTCGAGGCCAGAGGTCATCTCGCACAGCACATCCAGCAGGCCGATGACCGTCAGCGCCTCCTACAGGACACACGGGGAACTGCACGTCACTGTGATGTCCGCGCAGGACATACGGGGAACTGCATGCACTTAACATCACCACGTAATCTGCACTTCCACTTAAAGTACCCAGAACCTTTTAGTCCCAGGAACTACCTTTGAAGGAACTACGTTAAAGGTTCCCTCAACCCGTTGCTGTCTGCGTTTGCACCACCGTCTAAAGACACACGAAGATTAGCCAAATTAGTCTGGCCCAAATTCCTGACTTTACAGAGTTCCTCCAAAGGTTCCTCCTAGTTCCTGGGTAAAGTTCCTGTGGCAACACACACGCAGCTAAAGTGGCGTCACCATCACATGGCAGTGTTGGTGGTACCTCGTCTCCGTCGGCGGACCCCGAGGCGAGCGCCAGGACGGCCCCGCAGTCCGTCTGGAAGGACGAGGCGAGGTGGGCGGCGACACCCGCGGGGACCCCGCAGTCCTCGCCCCCACCCTCGCCCAGCTGGGCAGCCAACAGCTCCAGCAGGGTCAGCCTAGAGGAGACATATTATGCCACCGGGTGTTAGTGTGTGTGATTAGCCATTGCGAGCCGTTTCACAATTACCGTCCAGTGACATCACAAGTGGGAATGTCGAACCTAGATGTATGATCACTACAGTAGAGCAGATGTTTTACGAATGCGTATAATTGCTCAGGTCATCCAGGGTCACATTACAGATACATCCAGTATATCACATAATATTATATTACAGATACACATTACATTTTGTAGTGACTCTTGTGTACGCTTTGATTGTTGAGGTCACGTTGGAAAAAGCCATCCGCTAAATGACGAAACGTAAATGTGACTGGTTTGATTAATTTCGATTGGAATGTCAAATGGATGGAAGGGAATTAGTTAGATGTGGTTAATGCACTCAGAATGGCACAACCTAGCAATTATGAGACTTGTTCTATTAGCCTTGCAACTATGAATGCTTGAAACCTGCTCTATTCTTATCTTTATGTACCACAGCGATATATTGCTGTCTCTCTTTCAACAAATGTACTCTTTGTAAGTCGCCTTTTACACGCCCTAAATGTAAAGGTGAAATAGTTGAGGTTAGTTCAGAGTGTTGACTCACCTCTCCAGGTGAGACATCCCTGAGTACAAGCTGGCCACCAGGGCCGAGGACTTGAGGAAGTGCTGGGTGGCGATCAGAACCCTACCAGCACACACACACACGCGCACTGGAACACGCACACCACACCATTGATTGGAAAGGAGTTAAAAATAACTCTTGAAAGGTTGTGTATCAATTATGCTGTCATGGCTTCAGTTTTTTTATATTAACAAATTACTAATAGGCGAATTACTGGACGTGAAACCAGACTCCACTCTCGCTTTAGGGGCAATGGTAAGTGGATTGCATTTATATCGCACTTTTATCCAACGAGTTCAGATTATTGCCTCACATCCACCCATTCATACACCGACGGCGGTGTCAACCATGCAAGGTAACAACCAACACGTCAGGAGCAGTTAGGGTTCGGTGGTGTCTTGCTCAGGGACACCTCCACACTTAGATAGGAGGGGGAGCAGCCCGGGGATCGAACTAACGATCTTCATGTTGCCAGACAACCATACGTACGTCCAGTCGAGGTCGGGGTGGGTCCTGCACAGCTCCATGACACACAGGGCCAGGGAGATGTTGTCGGCCTTGGCCAGATCCTCCACCTTCTCCTCGTCCAGGCAGGTGTGGAGCACCATGGAGGCGTAGGTGACCACCTTCTCGTCCTCTGCACTCAGCAGGTCCCTGCTCCCACACCACAGGGGGGGGGGGAGGGAGAGAGAGAGAAGGGGAGAGAGAGTGGAGAGAGGGGGAGAGGGAGGGAGGGAGAGTTGGAGGGGAGGGAGAGAGAGTGGGAGACGGAAGGAGAGAGAGGAGGAGGGAGGGAGGGAGGGAGAGAAGGGGAGACGGAGGGAGAGAGAGGAGGGAGGGAGGGAGGGAGGGAGAGAGGGAAAGAGAGAGAGTGGGGGGAGGGAGAGAGAAGGGCAGAGGCAGGGAGAGAGATGGGAGAGGGAGGGAGAGAGATGGGGGAGGGAGAGAGAGAGATGGGGGAGGGAGAGAGAGTGAGGGGGAGGGAGAGAGATGGGGGAGGGAGAGAGGGTGAGGGGGTAGGAGAGAGAGAGGAGGGAGGGAGAGAGAGAGGAGGGAGGGAGAGAACTTTGACTTTGACTTGAATTCACCACCAAATGAGAGAAGAAGAAGAGGAAATGAACAGCTGCACGTTTCTATGGCGACAGGACTCACAGCATCAGGTGTGGGAAGCTGAGGTTCCAGATGTTGTCCTTACATAGCTGGTTCCCCACGGCCATGTTCCCCAGGAACTGGACCCCACAGCGCAGGGCTGGGGGACCCACATGGAGGGACGTTATGTTACGGATCAAACCATACATGATAGACCATTTGGTCATCGCAGCATCATACAATATCAATATAAAAAGACACGGTAATAATTATGAATAAGCACATGGCTTCGATAAAAGGAGAGAAATATGCAATATTCAAATACTTCTATTTCAGGTTCTGCCATTTGCAGTCAATATTCTCACAACTATTTTAATTTATTAATATTTACATTTACATTTCGGGCATTTGGATTAAAGTAAATGCCCTAAATGTAAATGTAACAGTTGTAATTTATCAAGTTTACTGCTGATTGCATCAGCAGTTAGCATTGCCTGAATATTTGCTTAGCAATAGCTACATTTTAGCTTAGAATTAGCTTGGCACTGGCTTAGAAAATGAGCATTGGCTGAGAAAGGGAGGGAAAGGAAGGGAAGGACGCGCTATTTATACACTTACGCTCCAGTGTGGCATCCCTGTTCTGCAGATGCATGCGGTGCAACACACCGATGACTTTCAGAGAATCCTCGATGAAGCTCAGCTCCCTGGACAAACACAAAAACACAGTTATGTGCAATTCTGCAGCAATTCATTAAAGGTCCCCTATTTTGAACCACCTGGTGTGAGGCTGATTACGATTGCTGATTGCCATTTTAAAACCAATCCCACTTGTGCATCACAAGCGGGAGTGTCCCACCCATTTAGGGCATTTGGCAGACGATTTTATCCAAAGCGACTTACAAAGAGTTGCCCAGCTGTTTGATCGTAGATTGATCAAACTTCAGCCTCCCTGTTTAATAATAAATAATAAAAATAATAGTAATAATACAACCAGGGTGTTAAACAGGGAGCATATCACAAAGAGAAAATGACACATTTTCCATTGTCTACCTCCTTCCAAGTTGTTGTGTACTGATTTTAATGTTTTCTTTAATTGGGCCATGTCTAAAAAGACTATTTTCTGTCTGGATCTTCCCCCCCAGGTTTACCTGAGCAGTGCCTGGTTCCGGGGGCTCTGGACGCAGGCGTTCCTCTGAGCCCGGAAGCACTCCGCTATCAGCTGGAGGGTCAGCTCACCTCCGCTGCTGCCCTCCTCCTCCTCCTCCTCCTCCTCCTCACCAGAGGTCTCCAGTTGCTCTCTGAGGCGGGACAGGAGGCCCCAGAGGGAGCAGAACATGTCCTTCTCCACCGCCTCCCTATACCCAGAGGAGATGATGTGTTACAAGGTGTCAAGAGACTCAGAATAGTTAAGTACCTGGGTGTTCACATAGACAATAAAATGGACTGGACTAAAAACAGAGGCCCTGTATAAGAAAGGTCAGAGTCGCCTGTATTTCCGACGGAGACTCAGATCTTTCAACGTCTGCAAAACCGTGCTGCAGATGTTCTATCACTCTGTGGTAGCCAGCGTCATCTTCTACGCTGTTGTGTGCTGGGGCAGCAGGGTGAAGGCAGCCGACGCCAACAGACTCAATAAGCTCATCAGGAAAGCGGGTTCTGTCCTGGGAGTGGAATTGGAGTCTGTGGTCGAGGTCTCGGAGAGGAGGATGCTGGGTAAACTACTCAGTATCATGGACAACGCCTCCCATCCCCTGCACGCCACTCTGGAGTCAGACCAGAGCACCTTCAGCCGTATCACCGAGGTGCACCACAGAACGCCACAGAAGGTCCTTTCTGCCTGTGGCCATCAAACTCTATAACTCCTCCCTATAACTCCCCCCTACAAGACAATGAACACAGCAATATAATGTGCAATAGTACCTCTCAACATCATGTGCACTTTCCTCAGTATTACGTGCAATATTAATATTACTGTCCAACATCATGTGCAATACTCTATCATGTGCTATATTATTATGAGTATCATGTTGTCTATAAATATGATCTATAACACTACCTCTCATCTCCTCTCATGTGCAATATTCTTAATGTCATGTCCAATAATATTTCACTTCAATTATGCCAAATTGTTTTCGCCGTCGGAATATCTTACCTTGCCTACATATTTGTATATTTTAACTGTAAATTTGTAAATCCGTTAGTTTATTTGTATCATTCTGTTGTTTTCCATATTGTTTTATTGTACTGTATCGCTATGTAACCTGGCACAAGAATTTCCTTCGGGATTAATAAAGTTCTATTCTAGTTGGATTGGAAAGATGACACGCCTTCATGACTTTAGTTGTGATTAGCTGGTGATTGAAATGCACTAATATTGGGAATTAAGAGTTTGAAACTAATATTTTCCTGGTGGGGGGCCCCCAGACCCCCTCAATTAAAACCCCACTGCCGGCCCTGGGCTTCACTCAACTGACGTAACCTGCTGCAACCAGTCTATCATGTTATGGATATATTATGTTATGTATATTTTATATGATTTTATATGAATATATCTCAGTTGACATTTCTTAGTTTGCTTTATGTTTGAGATACAATACTGATAAATACAATTATAGGCCTAAAAAATAAACTGAGGAACACTCATATTATATAATATAATATATATATATATATATATATAAATATATTAATAATATATATATATATATATATTAAATACACACTATTATAATATATTTATTTGATAGAAATAATCTTTTATTTCAATTTTTTTTAAACTGCACTGTTTTTATAGGGAGTTGAACGCATTTAAAATGATTATAGCATTATTACATGAAACACACGTGTAAGAATATAAGTTAACATGAAACAATTCAACACTCATAGTAAATAAAACAGAAAAATTAATGATGTAAAAAATACTGTGTGAATAGAGAGAGATAAGAGTGTGATATTTAAATCTTCTCCGACCTGTACTCGGTGTCCCGCAGCCGACAGCTGAAGGACTGTAACACATCTAAACTGTCCGGCCGCCATGTTTTATGATCCAACAGTTCGGAGAAGGAGGAGAAGGAAGCCGCAGAGACGACGTCCACCACGGAGCTGCTGCTGGAGGGGGCGCCGCCATCTTGCCTTGGACTGACTGAGAGGCGCGAATCCGGCTTGTGGGCGGGGCTTCCGGCTGCCGCGCTGTCATTGGCCGCTGCGGAGAGAGGGGGCGGAGCTGAACACCACGTGTGTGTGTGTGTGTTTTGTGAAGTGTGTGTGTTTCATTTCTGTTCTTTTTTTGCTGACTGAATATCTATATTTTTATATTTTTATACTTCTCTGTAAATGCGTACATCTGTTATATTATTTGTATTATTCTATTGTTTATTTCTCTATTGTTTTATTCTATTGCTATGCAACCTGGCACAAGAATTTCCTTCTATCTTATTTATAGAGTTATTTATATAAGTTCTATCTTATCTAATCTTAGGTGTGGATACTAGGATTGCAATCCAGGATTGAAATATTACTTAAGAATATCTCTAATAAATGTACAAAATAAGAAGATAACTACAGTAGAAGCCAGAGGAGTTCAGAGTCTGTATGTCAAAGTCAAAGCGTTTTATTGTCACATGTACATCATAACACAGGGCCAGTCTGAACAGTGAAATTCTTGCGACATGACGGGCGACAGGACGGAAGAAAAAGGAGGCAAAAAAGATAAAATAGCAATGTTCTTATATTATCTAAGATTTGCTGTTGATTGAAAACTTGAGGCATATGCAAATCATGTATGTCATGTCTGAAAGGCATGTATGTACATTTACAGTGATAAAAATCAGGTGTTTCCTTGAACATCTGGAAACAAATAAACAATCTATAAGCTAACCAACCACACATTGCAGTCAGTGTCCCTTTTAAACTCGGTTTCGACACCATTGATCCATAATATCCTCATGCACACCAGTGAGTCTTACAAAAATATGTTTAATCTGCATCATACCTCTCGAAACATGTTATACTTTTACAATATTAATCATAAAAAAGACTACGATAAAGTGAGTGTATTATTTGTTTGTTCAGTATGTCCACCTTTATGCGTGTCTGTGTCTCTGTAACTGCTATTAATGTAAAAATACCCCCACGATATTAAATATAATATTGAGAACGTTGGACATCTTAATAAAGCGATAAAGTGATCAAACGTCTGCCTGGATCTCTCCTCAACAGGTCAGCTTCTGCGCTTCAGAACCAGAACTCGGAAACAAAGACGTGGATGACCACGATGTTCCGGTGGGAGACGACCCCCATCCTGACGTAGTTCATGCCCACCTCCAGCGCCACGGCCCTGGGTCCCACGAGCGGCTTCACCTGCCGCACCACACCTGGACGAAGCAATGATTAGACTTGGTTAACGGATAGGAGTCGTTGGTAAGATGGTAAATGGACTGCATTTATACAGCGCTTTTATCCAAAAGAGAGAAAGAGAGATGGGGAGAAAGACAGAGAGAGTGAGTGATGGAGAGAGAGAGAGAGAGAGAGAGAGAGGAGAGAGAGAGAGAGAGAGAGAGAGAGAGAGAGAGAGAGAGAGCAAGAGAGAGTGAAAGAGAGAGATAGAGAGCGAGAGAGAGAGAAGAGAGAGAGAGACAGAGATTTTTTTTATCTCTGTTTAATTCCATTCTATGACTGCCCTGTACTTTGTGTGACACCCTTCTGGGATCAATAACTGATCGCTAACCAATCATTATGTTATGAGAGGGCGCTCACCCACGACCATGTTGTGCTGGGACCGCTTCACCACGTCGAAGGAGGACTCCTCGTCAGCGACCATGATCTCAAAGTCGACGTCCGCGGCGGCGGCGGCGGCGGCGGCGGGCGGGGAAGGGGCGGAGTCGAGCTGGCGGGCGTCGTCGTTCTCAGGAACACTATTTCTGTTGGCATGGCGACGTCAGACTCGGTGTCAGACCAGACTGAACCAAACCACCAGAATTCGATCCTTCATTTTAAACAGCGGTGCTGTGTTCTTGAAAAGGGTCAAAGGGTGAAATGGAGCGAACAAACGATTCTTTGTAACCTCCAGTCTTTTTACACTAACCCGTTCGAAAAAGAAGATAGAACTTTATTCATCCTCAAGGAAATTCTTGTGCCAGAGGTTGCTCAGAAATACCAACAAGCATAAGTATAAAAACAATAGAATAATAAATGTACAGTGAATAAGCCTAAAAGAAGAATATAGGCAAGATATTTAGTAAACAAAACAAGTTGGCGATGGGTATTGAGAAGTAGTCATGAGAAATAGTAATTGCAATGACGTGCAATACTACTTCTCAATATTACCTTTCAATCATGTGCAATATTTCTAATATCATGTGCAATACTACTTGTCAATACCATTGCCAAACTACTTTTTTAACTAAATATATCTTCGTTTATTGTTTTTCTATTAGGCGTATTACACTGTACATGTATTATTATCTTGTTTCTATTCTGACGTTGTTTCGGTATTTTTGAGCAACCTCAGGCACAAGAATTTCCTTCGGGATGAATAAAGTTCTTATCTTATCTTATGAGCACATCTTTGTACAATTTGTAAGTGCAACTTCCATTCGTTAATGTACTTTGGGTTTTGTGCCGGGGTGCCGTGGGCGTACCTTCTGGCTGGTTGAAGTCCCTGAAGCTGGCAGGGAGATGACGGTGTGGGTGACCATGTGCACCGGGTCCAGGTTACAGCTGAGGTCCCGCGGGGGACAGGACTTCACACAGCGGACGTTGACTGCACTGTCGCTCCTGGGGCTAGAACCACAAACAGATGAACGGACAACCTTGAGTTTAACAAAGACAAACTATGAGCAAATTTCTGACTATAGACAGCGTTTAAATTAAAATTAGCACTAGTTTACTTGTTGACAAATAGTTACAGGACCTATTTTATTCCATGTAAATCAATTTTTTATACAGAGACACTTCAATTAACCAATCAACTAATTAATGAGCTTAGTATATATTTAAAAAGACAAAGACACAAAAACAGGCCCACATTTGAGCTATTTCATTCAAATTGTTGAATAGACGTGATGTCATGTCCATCACTTATAGATATAGATATACATAGTATAGATACAGTATAGATATATACAAATGCCGTTGGCTGTCCAATTTGATCCTCTGTAACACCTAACGAGCAGAGAGAGCGCTGTTTCCCGCGTTTGGGTTGGATCTATGGTTTGGATCCTGTGGAATAATAATAAACATATTTCCATGTAGAGGGACGATGGAAAGACACGAATACGCGTGTGGCTTATTATCAATACAAACGAACTGTTAAAGTGCTGTAACCCACAGAGACATTCACATACGGGACACAGACGGGATATTATGTGCCAACCACCCAAAGACTCCACCACAGAACAAGGCCTTTAGGTCTGATTGGAAGCAAGGTGGGGTCTGACTAGAGGGTCTCTGGTCTCCGGCGGTAATCACAGAAATCGCTGCTTGGTTCTCTGTGCCAAGGCTACGGTCCAAAGAAAACCAACCATTTGACGGACTGTTGTTTTTCCTCTCTCCATGAAAGGACTCTTTCTTTTTTTTTTTTTTTTAAATTGATCGTTCATTTTAGTCAAGCAAAGGAACCCACCATGAAAAGAACAGAGGAAATAAACCCACAGAGAACACAAAAAAAACTTGTAATTACTTTATTTAGAAATGGACACGGGTGCATTTTTAAACAGATGTGAAAGATCAAATCCTGATGATTCAGCCTTCTGGTCATTAATATAATCTCCATAATGTTTCGGTCAGAGGCAGGTACACCACTCATGTAAACATATAGCCACTGTACGCTGTACCCCATTGCATCGTCACATAAAATACATCATGAAATATGAGAGAATAACAAGCACAATTCAAAAAATAATTAAAAAGAACTCGTACATCCATAAGACACGATACCATAATACTTTATTGTCGCATAAACATTTTTCAAATCGATGACACACAAAAGTCAAAGTGTTTTATTGCCACATGTACATCATAACACAGGGCCATTCTGAACAGTGCAATGCTTGTGACATGGCAGGTCGACTGGGACACAAAAAAGTAGGCAAAAAAAAATAGAAGAAGAGACATTTATATCTATATATGTCTATCTATCTATCTATCTATCTATCTATCTATAGATATATATATATCTATATATATACATCGAAAGGCACAATAATAGAATAATACACAACCACAAAATACGTAATAATGGTACAAAATATAAAATATAAAATGAAATGTCTTTTGAGGTCTTTTGACTTTTAAATTTCATAACTAACAAATAAAAAACAAGCGACCCCATCATATCTTGAAGTTGCGGCCATCTTGAAGTTGCGGCCATGTTGGCGTGGTGCAGCGTCACTGTTCAGCGTCATCTAGTGGCAGTCATGGCAGTTGCCGGGACGACCGGCGGCGGTGGCGATGGCTCCTGCGTGACGAACATGGCGATCCTGGCCTCGTAGCGGTGCAGCGTTCCGTAGCGCACCAGCGTCATCTCCACCGTCAGCAGGAAGTCCCGCGCCGCACGCAGCGGACGCCGCAGCCATATGACCCCGCCCCCGCGCGCCTGCTGAGTCTGCTCGACGCCGAAGTAGCCCTCCTCGTTGCCCGCCACGATGCGCAGGCGGAGGTCGTCGCCGGGGACGACGTGGGCAGCGCCCAGGCGGAAGATGGCCGCGGGTGCGGGAACGCGCGTCGGGAAGGTGACGTTGTGGAAGGAGACGCGGAGGGGCAGCGCGCGGCACGCCGGCGGGTCCGGGGTGGAGTCGCAGGCGACGCGCTCGCAACGACTGCTGGGGAGAGAAAAGGCCACTAAAAGGTCACTAAAAGGCCGATTTATGCCTCGACGCTCGACACTTTGGAAAAGTGTCGCTGGACAGAAATGAAAGTGGCGCGCGACTGTGGGCGTGTGTGTGTTTGGTGCCCCACCCCGTGGGCACACACTGTGGGGGCGTGTGTATGTTTGTAGCCCCACCCCCCAGACTCTAACTGGGCCAGGTGAGGCTATGGCCCCACCCACCCCAGACTCTAACTGGGACAGGTGAGGCTGTAGCCCCACCCCCCCAGACTCTAACTGAGTCAGGTGAGGCTGTAGCTCCACCCACCCCAGACTCTAACTGGGCCAGGTGAGGCTGTAGCTCCACCCACCCCAGACTCTAACTGAGCCAGGTGAGGCTGTAGCTCCACCCACCCCAGACTCTAACTGGGCCAGGTGAGGCCAATTAAGCCAGCCAGCCGCCAAACACACACACTCCCACAGCAACGTTTTCAATTTATGCTTCCGCCAAAGGTTCAGTCGTCTCTGTGGTAACCACACCATCCTCCAGCCGTTCTGTCTTTCTGCAGATTTAAGTTTCACGTTACGCAAAGTTATGTCACAGACCGAAATACCAATGAAGGACAAGGAAGTGAAAGCTACAATCTCCGTGGCGACGTTAGAAATGTTGTACGAACCCAACGGATACACCAGAGCTAGCAAAGAGGATACGATTTGTTGGTTAGGTACTTAGCCATAAAAATAATTTATCTTCAACACAAACACATCATCAATGTCTCGTTTCCAGTTAGAAAATAATGTATTTGTATCAAATGTATTAAATTAATTTATCGTTTTTGGAATAAAACATTTGTATTATGCAGGTGGCGTGTATTAAAGAGAGTCTTCGCGATTGAGGCAAATTAAATGCCAACTCGCATATTACAAACTAAATGACCTTTGACCCGGGCGGGGCCTTAGACTAGGGAGTGTGTGATTGCCACTTACCCGTCGGAGGTGGGCAGGAAGTTGAGGGGGCAGTCGAAGGAGAGGCAGCGGAAGTCTCCCTGCAGGTTGAAGCAACTTTGGGACCCCGAGCAGGTGTGGCTGCCCGCCGCGCACTCGTCAATATCTACCGATCAATCAATCAATCAATCAATAAACAACAACGTTACGAGACAGAAGCACTGGGCAAACACCAGAGGGCACGCTCTGACCTTGGCACGTGCGTCCGTTGGCGGCGATCGTGTACCCGACGGCGGGGCAGGTGCAGTAGAAGCTTCCGGGAGCATTGGCGCAGCGGTAGGCACACATGTGGCCACCGGAGGGCAGCGCACACTCGTCGATGTCTGAGGACAAACAGATAAATATTAGACCGAAGTCTTCTTCTCTTCTCGTCGGAAGTCCAAAATCTTCTTCTTCTCTGTTCAGACCGGGCAAGGGAGGTTACCTTCACAGGTGATGCCGTCGATGTCGCTGAGCTGGTAACCACGGCGACAGTAGCACTGGTAGGAGCCATAGACGTTGGCGCACTCCTGGCTGCACGGGTTGGCCTCGCACTCGTTCACATCTGTCAATCAATCAATCAATCAATCAATCTATCTATTGTTCTGTATCTATACAAGCAAACATTTACATGTCATTGTTTATCACGAATAACACAACACTGTGTGTTGTGTGTGTGTGTGTGATGTGTGTGCTGTGTGCGTGTGTGTGATCACTACCTTCACAGTTCCTCCCGTCCACGGAGAGCTGGAATCCCGTGCTGCAGCTGCACAGGTAGGACCCCTCTGTGTTGTCACACTTGTGGGCGCAGAGTCGTCCGGGATAATGTCTGCATTCGTTGATATCTGAAGGGCAGAATGGCCACAATTAACATTTTTATTCCTGTAATAATATTACTTTTCGGTAGAGAGTACCGTAACAGCGCTACTTTCTCAATGTAGTAATAATATTCTAGTTACTGATCGAAGAAATGTGACAAATGTGTCAAAGATTTTCTGTTCTGGCACCGCACTGGTGGAATGAGCTCCCAGCTGACGTCAGAACAGCAGAGTCGCTCACCAGCTTCCAAGACCAAGTGACTCAAGACTGTTCAGAGTTCAGTTCTGAAACACCTTCGTAACTATGAATGCTTGAAACCTGCTCTATTCTTATCTTTATGTACCACAGTGATATATTTCTGTAACCTTCAAGAAATGTACTCATTGTCAGTCGCTTTGGGTGAAAGCGTCTGCCAAATGCTCTAAATGTAAATGTAAATGTAAATGTAAAGAGGAGGGGTAATGTCGACGAGCACACCTTCGCAGAGCCTGGCGATGGTGTTGAAGAGGAAGCCCGGCCGACACTCGCAGCGGTACGAGCCCAGCAGGTTCACACAGCCGTGACCCCCGCACACGACCCCCGCTCGACACTCGTCCACGTCTGGAGGGAGAGGGGGGGAGAGGGAGGGAGGGGGAGGGAGGGAGGAGGGGTAAATATTGAACAGACATTGGTGTTTAGCTCCATCACTGCTGTGCTGTCCAGTGGACGTGAGGAATCACTGCGTTGGACATTCAGAATAATCAGAATCTTTATATTTTCATGTGCGTATAAATATAAATACACATATATTTTCAATGCATATACAGTATATACTGTATATATAAAAAATGTTTTCTCTTCTTGCCATTTTATCTTTTATGCCTACTCCTCCAGCGGCAGTCGCTCAGGAGGTATAAGAGCGGTTGTCTGGCAACAGGAAGGTTGCTGGTTCGATCCCCGGGCTCCTCCCCCTCCTCCAATCTAAGTGTGGAGGTGTCCCTGAGCAAGACACCACCTAACCCCAACTGCTCCTGACGTGTTGGTTGTTACCTTGCATGGTTGACACCACCGTCGGTGGATGAATGGGTGAATGTGAGGCAATACTGTAAAGCGCTTTGAATAAAAGAGATTATAAATGCAATCCATTTACTTCTCTCACTGCCCAAACAGATGCTAAATAAGTATATACGGTATATATACTGTATATTGTATATACTCTGTATAAGTATATATTAGAATATTGTAATTATTCTAGATGTTCTGATCCCTCCAATTCAAGTTGATCCCTCCAATTCATCGCCACTTTCCATTTCACTGCATGACGTGTACGTGTCGAATAAAGTTCTTGAGTCTTGAAGAGGGTGGCGGTCGGCTGACCTAGGCAGCGCATGCCGTCCTGGTTGAGGTGGTAGCCCCGCCCACAGGCCACGGTGTTCTGGCGGCAGGTGTAGGAGCCCAGCGCGTTGACGCAGGTTTGGCCCCGCGGGCAGGGGCTGCTGTTCACCACACACTCGTTGATGTCTGCCCGGGACACACACACACACACACACACAACACACACCATTATCCTGTTTAAGTTCCTTCTGCACTGTACGTAAGTTACTTCCATCCTAATAAAGTTAAGTAGTAACCTGAAGTTCAACCAGTAGGTTAGCATTAACCTGTAGGCTGAGTTATATCCTGTACTTAATTTACTTCAATCCTGTATGCAAGTCAATATATCCTAACACTGAGCCTTCTTCCATCTTGTACTTACTTATATACTACTTTGACTTTCGTGAGTACATTTAGTTATCAAGTGAGGATTAGGGTTAACAGCAGCTTACCGATGCAGCTCCCAGCGGCGTCCTGGACGAACCCGGTCCCGCACGTCTCCCTGGGGTGGCAGCGGAAGGAGCCCGCCGTGTTGGTGCACAGGAACTCCGGGCCGCAGTTATGGCTGCCCAGCACACACTCGTCAATGTCTGAGGACGCACGCACATGGTCACACACACACACACACACGTAACCACAGAAATACAGTCTATAACAAGGAAAAAGATTGTCATCGTGTTGGGCCAGTTGCTCCAACAGCCAGAATACTTTTTACATTTTACTGTAGTTATTAGGTTCTATCTTTGAATGGTTCAGAGAATTTAGGTTTATAAGAATACTGTTAAGAAGAATATGTGTATATATATGAATGTGTATGTACAGTGTCACGATCTCCATCGTGGCCCCGGGCTCCCGGGCGCCAATGCCGCCCCTGGAGCGTTAGCGGGGCTCCCGGGCGCCAGTGCCGCCCCTGGACGATTAGCGGCACCTGCGCTATGTTCGCGGCTGTCCGCAATCAACAATTAGTCACGGCATAAAAGCCCCGGCTCTCCACCCACGAGTGTCGGATCATTGTTGCAAAAATACCTGTTGTTAATTTACCTGTCTACTACCCGTATGGATTTTGTCCTGCCTGTTCCTCACCTGCCTGTTCCTCACCTGCCTGTCTGTTCATCACCTGCCTGTCTGTTCATCTACCCGTCATCACGGTAAATAAAGAACATTTATTCCACCACAAAACCCCGAGTCCTGAGTCTGCGATTGGGTCCTACTGCCAACTCCCATGACAGAATGATCCGACCAATAATGGACCCAGCAGACTCAGACTCGGGATCCGCCGTGCTATGGAAGGCACGCGTCAACCAGGGCGAGTTGCAGCGAGCACTCGACAAACTCACCAACCAGCTAGCCAAGCTCGCAACTCAGCTCCTGCCGGTCCCTACTGCATGGTCCCAGCCACCCCGAGTCCCGGTCCCGGCTGGACCACAGCAGCTCCTGCCGGTCCCTACTGCATGGTCCCAGCCACCCCGAGTCCCGGTCCCGGCTGGACCACAGCAGCTCCTGCCGGTCCCTACTGCATGGTCCCAGCCACCCCGAGTCCCGGTCCCGGCTGGACCACAGCAGCTTCCTGCCGGTCCCTACTGCATGGTCCCAGCCACCCCGAGTCCCCGGTCCCGGCTGGACCACAGCAGCTCCTGCCGGTCCCTACTGCATGGTCCCAGCCACCCCGAGTCCCGGTCCCGGCTGGACCACAGCAGCTCTGCCGGTCCCTACTGCATGGTCCCAGCCACCCCGAGTCCCGGTCCCGGCTGAACCACAGCAGCTCCTGCCGGTCCCTGCTCCTGGTCCCAGCCACCCCGAGTCCCGGCCCGTGCTGGACCACAGCAGCTCCTGCCGGTCCCTACTGCATGGTCCCAGCCACCCCGAGTCCCGGTCCCGGCTGGACCACAGCAGCTCCTGCCGGTCCCTACTGCATGGTCCCAGCCACCCCGAGTCCCGGTCCCGGCTGGACCACAGCAGCTCCTGCCGGTCCCTACTGCATGGCCCCAGCCACCCCGAGTCCCGGTCCCGGCTGGACCACAGCAGCTCCTGCCGGTCCCTACTGCATCGGTTCCCAGCCACCCCGAGTCCCGGTCCGGCTGGACCACAGCAGCTCCTGCCGGTCCCTACTGCATGGTCCCAGCCACCCCGAGTCCCGGTCCCGGCTGAACCACAGCAGCTCCTGCCGGTCCCTGCTCCCTGGTCCCAGCCACCCCGAGTCCCGGTCCCGGCTGGACCACAGCAGCTCCTGCCGGTCCCTACTGCCAGGTCCCAGCCACCCCGAGTCCCGGTCCCGGCTGGACCACAGCAGCTCCTGCCGGTCCCTACTGCATGGTCCCAGCCACCCCGAGTCCCGGTCCCGGCTGGACCACAGCAGCTCCTGCCGGTCCCTGCTCCCTGGTCCAGCCACCCCGAGTCCCGGTCCCGGCTGGACCACAGCAGCTCCTGCCGGTCCCTACTGCCAGGTCCCAGCCACCCCGAGTCCCGGTCCCGGCTGGACCACCGCAGCGCCCACCAGTCCCTGCTCCCAGGTCCCAGCCTCCCAGAGTCCCGGTCCCGGCTGGACCACAGCAGCTCCCACCAGTACCTGCTCCCAGGGCCCACCCATCCCTGGTCCTGGTCCCGGCTGCACCACCGCAGCGCCCACCAGTACCTGCTCCCAGGTCCCACCCACCCCTGGTCCTGGTCCCGGCTGCACCACCGCAGCGCCCACCAGTTCCTGCTCCCAGGTCCCACCCATCCCTGGTCCTGGTCCCGGCTGCACCACAGCAGCTCCCACCAGTCCCTGCTCCCAGGTCCCACCCATCCCTGGTCCTAGTCCCGGCTGCACCACGGCAGCGCCCACCAGTCCCTGCTCCCAGGTCCCACCCATCCCTGGTCCCGGTCCCGGCTGGACCACAGCAGCTCCCACCAGTACCTGCTCCCAGGCGCCAGCCAGCCCCGGTCCCGCTCCGACGGCGCCGGTGTCCTCCACCCAGCCTCCGGGTCGCCCGCCTGAGGGTTCCTGCTCGGCCTCCGCCCAGCCTCC
>PIJE02001784.1:0-2500 GCA_002895965.2 Coryphaenoides rupestris
GGGTGTGTGTCTGACCTTCTTCTTGACGAGGGACATGACCCCGATGCGCGTGAGGACGGGCTGCCGGCAGAGACCCTCCCGGGGGACCCCGTCGGCGAAGGTCTCCGAGCCGTCCGCCACGGGCTCACAGAGGTGCCGCATGAACAGGGACACGTAGGCCCTGGGGTGGAAGGGGAGAGGGATGGAGGGAAGGCGGTGGGGAGAGAGGCGGGGAGAGAGAAAGGTGTCAGAGGTGGTGGGGATGGAAGGAGGGAGCGAGGAGAGAGGAGAGAGAGAGAGGGGAGGAGGGGAGAGAAGAGGGGGAAGGGAGGGAGAGAGAGGGAGAGGAGAGGAGAGAGGGGAGAGGAGAGAGAGAGAGAGAGAGAGAGAGAGAGATAGAGAGAGAGAGAGAGAGAGAGAGGAGTTGGGAGTAAGTCAAACCGAAGAGGACAAGGAGAGGACAGAAGGAGTGTCGTGACAAGGGTAAGAGGACTGACAGAGGAGAGAGGAGAGACAGCCAGAGGTGGAACATCCAGGTTCATACAAAGTAAAAGCGCCCGGGCCGACCGTCCAGTCCAAGCATCTGTGTCAGCTAACAAGCCCCAGAGAGTGAGAGAGAGAGAGAGAGAGAGAGAGAGAGAGAGAGAGAGAGAGAGAGAGAGAGAGAGAGAGAGAGAGAGAGCGAGAGAGAGAGAGGGAACCAGAGAGCGACATTGAACCAATAAAACTACCTACCGACCTTAAATTCAGGGTTGGAGCAACAAAACATCTCTCGAGTCGCACGGCGGCTAGCGAGCGCCGAGACAAATAAAAAGACAAAAATGACTCCCTCCCTAGACCGGGAATTTTCCATTGCTTGGAAGTCACACAAGGCTAGCGGCACTGAGAGACAAAGATTATTGAAGGAAGTTTTGACCACTTTTGAGAAAAAAATAGAAACAGCGAGGTAATTTTGAAACGATAATCTGTCTACGATGTCTATAGTAACGTATAAACTAATAGTACTTACTTTTCAACATCATGTGCAATATTCTCAATATCATTGTGCAATATTACTTTTCTATACCATTGCCAACTTTTCTATCCTAGTTCGTTATTGATGCTATTAATTAATTCTATTAGGCCGCTATACCACTTCATCATTTTATATTCTAACTTGCTTTTACTTCTTCATGTTGTTCGTTATTACCTTACGGCACTCCTGGCAAAAAGAATTTCCCTTGGCGATACAAAAAAAGTCATGGTCTTATCTTAATTTATCTTATACCATCGTTCGTTTAAATGCCCCAAATGGCGCGCTGGCTTTTTAAAAACGTCTACATTTCTTTTCCCATCCATACGTGCGTTGGCCAGCGGCGCCCCGACTCACCTGAACCTTCCTTCTCGGTTTTTGCCCGCGAGCGTCCGCGCACTCACCCACTGGCAGGAGAAAGGACCGTCCTGGCGCCGGCATGCCCCAGCGCATCACTGGCGTTCAGAGAAGGCCATTCCTCCTGGCGCGTGTTGAAGCCCAGCACCTGGGATCGCCGCAGGAAGTGACATCACAGGTGTGTTACAGGTGTGTTAAGTGCACCACCACGGCCACCCACATGGCCACAAACAGGAAGTAGTAGCAGGTACAGGGGAGTGCAGCTCATTTATTTTTCCAAGATCCAACTGTGTCATGGGGGGGGGTGAAGAGAGGAGGAGGATGAGGAGAAACAGAAGGAGGAGGAGGAGGGGGGAGGAGAAACAGAAGGAGGAGGAGGTGGAGAAGGAGAAAGAGGAGGAGAAACAGGAGGAGGAGGAGGAGGAGAAACAGAAGGAGGAGGAGGAGGAGGAGGAGGAGGAGAAACAGAAGGAGGAGGAGCAGGAGGAGGAGAAACAGAAGGAGGAGGAGGAGAAAGAGGAGAAACAGAAGGATGAGGAGAAACAGAAGGAGGAGGAGGTGGAGGCCTGTGGGAGGAGCTACACACCTCCAGGTTTCCGCCCACTCTGGCCAGGAGAGGGGGGAGGGGCTTATCCTTGTCGTTCCTCAGCTGCCGACCAGATCTCCTGCGGCCTGCACACACACACACACACACACACAGGCAGGTGAAAAATAGAATAATTCACTTTAATAATTGTATTACATTTTTTTAATCATTCTTAATTTCATTAAAGACAGAATTTTTGAAAAATATATTTTGTCATATTTCAAATTTGTGAGTGGGAAAGTGGTTTCTTTTCTGTTTCTAAACATGACAAATAAAGTTGTATTTGAATGTATCTGTCGCTCACCTTCGGGTCTCTCGTCAAAGTCTTCGTCCTCTTCCTCAGAGCCCACTGAGTACTCGGACTGGTTATCTGAAATATCAGCATGCCACTCTGAAATAGCACACGGCAGGGTGGTCCGTCAACAGGCCGGGCCCATTCACTTCCACAAGACTCTAACGAGACCACCCTCCAAAATAAAAGTCCCCTTAACGAAACGCTTAGAACATGGGAATTTGGGATTTTCTATTTATATTGTTTGTTTAATATATGATCTAATAATAATATA
>PIJE02001784.1:14609-29097 GCA_002895965.2 Coryphaenoides rupestris
TGGGAGTCCTGCTAATGAGCCAGCTAGCTCTAGATCTGGACGAGCGGTTTGACTGGAAAACGCAATCACAGCCATTTAGTTTGAAGACACACATGTATGTAAGTACTGTAGAAGCCTGTCTGATGGATACATACATTAATAAACCCAACATCCAATCAATCAATAAGGAGGAGGAGGAGGAAGAGGAGGAGGAGGAGGAGGAGGAGAAGAAAATGGAGGAGGAGGAGAGGAAGCAGTAGTTGGACGAGGAGGAGGTGCAGGAGGAGAAGAAGGAGGAGAAGGACGAGAGGAGAAGAATAGGAAGAAGAAGCATGAGTAGGAGGAGGAGGAGGAGGAGGAGGAGTTGGAGATGGAGAGGAGCTTGTGGTGCGTGCACCTGTGGTTGACCACTCGGTGGATGACCAGCCACTCGGGCTTGATGCCGTAGCGGTAGAATCTCTCCTCCATCATGGCGTACTGCGGGTCTTTGCTCTTCCTCTTGTCGCTGCTCAGCTCCTCCTCCCCGGAGCCGTAGTCGAAGGGCGGGGGCTCGTCCATGTCGTTCTTGCGCTGGTAGTTTCGGTACATCACCGTGTGGTACAACTCCAGCTGACACCACCGGGGACACGACACACGAACGGACATGAGATGAGATAAGATGAGATAAGATAGAACTTTATTCATCTCGAAGGAAACTCTCGTGCCAGAGGTTGCTCAAAAATAACAGCGTAAGAATAAAAAACAGAGTGAAATGCAGAGACAATTCGGGGCCGCCCTCCCTGTGTGTGTTTGGCGGCCACCACTTCAAGCATGCTGTGTTTGTGTGACCATAAAAAGTGTGGATTAATAAAGTTCTTCTTCTTAAATAAGATCTGTGAAAAGTGTGATGCAGGGCTTCTTGTGTGTGTTTCTTATGGATGAGATGTTAAATTAGAATGAACGCTTTCACATGATGTGTGTGTGTGTGTGTGTTCTTTTGTGTTGGTGTTTTGCGTTTGTTTTGTATTTTTAAATTAGGCCGCAATCCAAACAGAACAAATGCTATTCTGACATTTGTGATCGCTTCATTAAAAAAATTTCACACATTAAATTCTTTGGATGCAAATTCGCCGCGTGACTTTCACAACACAAAGTAACACACAACTTCCCACGCCTTGTGGCGCGTTGACATGTAATACTTCACGTTGCCAGGTAACAGATGTTGAACATTGTTCGCTGTGAAATCATTTGCATTGCAGCCTCACAATTGTTCATCTGCAATCTCCCGGTACAGGACGCGGCTGGCGTGTCTTCACAGCAAACGCAGACATTTACACCGTCAACGAGTCACTTTTGAAGAGCGTGTTCGGCGTCTGGGCCTCCAGGGACGGAACACAAGAACCTTTCGGCTCGGAGTGGAGCGCGCGGCAACCGCCCCGGCCTTCCCTGTGCGAGAGGATCCCCACGGAGCCAACGCTGACTTCAGATCAAACCCCGCCGAGCGAGGGATTGGGCTGAGTAGGAGTAGCATCCGTGGGGTTGGCAGGCGGGATCTCGCTCCACAGGTTTTGGGAGTACGAGTACGAGTACAATCGCTCTCTCGCTCTCTCTCTCCTCTCTCTCTCTCTCTCTCTCGCTCTCTCTTAGCACCCGCTGTCAAAGTGTGTGTCAGCAGCCGGCGAGGAAAAGTGTGGAGCCACAAGTGTGTAATACAGATGCCGCGCCCGGCGACGACTGCAGGAGGTGTGACTTCCTGCGTTTTTAAGAAAATAAAAGTGTCGCTGTTGTTGACGTCATGTGGTTGAAGTTGAAACCATGGAATTGACTACTTAGCCCAACTTTGAGGTTCTTTACTGTACTACTAGGTCCTATTACCCATTGACATACTGCCGGAGTGAATGTGGAGTACGCATTTCCATTGTACTCTTGAATCTCGCTGCTGTAGAGCGCTGGACTTTTTACTCCGCAGGAACATTCATCCACTGCAGGAGAGCAAGAGGGAGCATTTACAAGCTCAGCTCTGCAGCTCTGCAGCGGCGACGCAGGGCTCGGCACGAGACGAGCTTCGGTGGGTTTCAACGGCGTTCCCCCGGAGCAGATAAAAGGGCCGGTTCTGACAGCTCCACCCTTATCCCAGATTAAGCCGCCTGGCGGGGGGGTTGTTAAACCCAAACTAGTGTCCCCGTTGGAGCCAGCCAGGGCCCGGCAATGAAATGTAGGGTAGTGCTCGCTCTCTCTCTCTCTCTCTCTCTCTCTCTCTCTCTCTCTCTCTCTCTCTCTCTCTCTCTCTCTCTCTCTCTCTCTCTCTCTCTCTCTCTCTCTCTCTCTCTCTCTCCACTTCAGGATAGATGTGATCACAGCATCCACTGCACAGTAGGGGGGGCATCCACTGCCTGCTGTTTAAAGGAGAACACTGTGAACCCAAACACTGTGCGGAAGCCCCGCCCTTTCTGGTGGGGGCGGGGCTCTCTCTTTTGTCAACGCCCACTTCGATTCAGCGCCAATAAGTGGAGCGCAGGTGTGTGTGCCGCATCGATGCTTCATCAGCAGGTGACGAGCAGGCAACCATATCAGCCAATAAGAGGCCATGCACGTGTGTTTAACCTGAGAGAGGGTGTGGTCTAATGCAGTGGTTCCACACGTTTGACTGTTTGAGTGTACGACTAAACCTACCACACACTTTATATATCTAACATTAATTACATTTAATTAACTCAAAACTTTACCATGGAAAACACATGATGCAATGCACAAAGCGACACTATTTTTAATTAACAAGCCACAATAGGATATTTACTGAACAATATTCATAATATATAGATATTTTCAATTATCTATATCCAGAATTTTGGTGTTAGTGTGCTTGTGTGTAATATGTGTATATTTGCTGGGTGGTTGATGAGGAACGGATGCCATGTGGTTTATCTGTGAGTATATCTGTATGTGGTCGTTATCTATGTTTCTGCCGTACGCGCTGCGAAGACGAATTTCCCTACGGGACAATAAAGACTATATCTATCTATATCAGTTTTTCTATTATTGTTGTAAATGTGTCTATTACTGCAGCACACAATCCCACATTCCACCTTCAGTACCCTGGAGAACCAGCAGGGTGAGACGCCGTGATCTGATGCAACCCAACGTATGTACCATGAAGGCCTCTGTATGCTTCTTCCGAAATGCGCCGGAATGCGTCAGGAACTGTTTTACTCCGCCTCCCTGGGTTGACGGACAGGACAGACCTATACTGTAGCACCTCCCCCAATATCAGCCAGTTCTGTGGAACTATACGAGGTAGAAGTCGAATTCTGGCGTCCACATTTTTGTTCTGATCTCAGAACACTTCTTAAGAAGCATCCAGAGGTCTTGAGTGGTGGTGCTGTGTGTGTGTGTGTGTGTGTGTGTGTGTGTGTGTGTGTGTGTGTGTGTGTGTGCGTGTGTGTGTGTGTGTGTGTGTGTGTGTGTGTCTGTGTGTGTGTGTGTGTGCGTGCGTGTGTGTGTCAGGGTGTCTGACCTGGAGCTCGCTGATCCAGGAGCAGTGCCAGTAGGACAGGGCCGCCCACTTGACGAAGAACTCCCGCTCCGGGTGCCCCTTCAGCGGGGGCTTGACCAGCGGGTCGGGGGTGGTGGTCCCGTCGGCGGGGGTGGCGGTGGCGGCGGTCCCGGCGCCGGGGGTCCCGGCGGCGGCGGTCCCGGCGGCGACGAGCTGGCCGTCGGTGTCGGGGGTGGGCTCGGCGGGCAGCGGGGCCTCCCCCCAGGTCCAGTGGAGAATCCTCTGGACCTTCCCCTTCAGTGGCGGGCACTGTGTGGTGGTGGGGGGGGGGGGTCGGATAGTTAGAGAGCAAGTCTGGTGATGGTCGATGGTCTCCATGACGACCCTGCAGAGACACTTTATACCAGACCATCGTCACCGCTGTGCCTCCTATACCTATACTACTGTATGTGTAAAAAATGTGTGCTAAATAGATTCGGCTACGTATGCTTGATAGCAACTGTGCTAATTGGCTGCTGTTCGTGTTAAAGGGGCCCTATTATACCGCTCTGGGACAAAGTGACATCACAAGTGGGAGCGTCTACCTAGACGTATGCTGACTGGATCAGTTTACCAGTTGGTACAGACCACTGGGCAGGCTGGTAGTCTGTTCTAGTCAGCATAAATCTCGGTGGACAGTCCCACTTGTGATGTCACTTCGTCACAATGACACAATTTTAGTCACATAGCCACAATTTTGAAACCTGAAGCTTGTGATGGAGCTTTTTAATGGCTAATCCCGCTCACACCTGGTGGTGTAATATGGAACACCCTTTAAGTGGTGGATAGGAGACGGAAATGAAATTGAAGAAAGAGAGTGTGTGAGAGAGAGAGAGATACAAGAAGTCTGGTACAAAATCTGGAAGCCATGTTGGCCCCTTGGTCTCCCCTTGGTTTTCAACAGCACCGTTGCCCGGGGCGACGGCGTCGCGTCGGCGGTCTCTCACCATGCAGCGCGGACACAGCCACTCCCCGTTGGGGATCTCGGGGAGGGGCGGGTTCAGGCAGTGGATGTGGTAGGACGACGGACACGTGTCGCAGCACAGCAGCTCGCCGCCGTCTTTGCACACGCGGCAGAACTCCATGTGGTCGTCCTCCTCCTCGATGGGCACCTCCTCCTCCTCCTCCTCCTCCTCCTCGTCCATCTTCGCCTCCCACTGGATGCCCTCCTTCTCCTGCGATGAGAAGTACACATTTTCCAGGACAGTAAAAACAGTAAAAATAGGTGACATTTTAAATCGCACGCAGAATGTGACGAACCATGAAATATGTGGAATAGAAGATGAGCAGATATCTCAATATCTCAAGCCTCCAATCCAATCAAATTCAGTTCAGGGTTTCTTATTTATATCTTATTTCACTGCTCGGCGTGACGCTGCTGATTGGTGATCGCACGTGGGCATGATAGCAGGTGGTACAGCCCGATGGGTACTAGGCACATAGGCTGGGAGATGGAACCGAGATGGAACCACAATGGAATGGAGATGGAATCGAGATGGAACCAAGATGGAACCATGATGGAACCACGATGGAACCGAGATGGAACCACGATGGAACCGAGATGGAACCAAGATGGAACCAAGATGGAACCATGATGGAACCACAATGGAACCGAGATGGAACCACGATGGAATCAAGGTGTAACCACAATGGAACTACGATGGAACCGAGATGGAATCAAGGTGGAACCACAATGGAACTACGATGGAACCGAGATGGAACCGAGATGGAACCAAGATGGAACCGAGATGGAACCAAGATGGAGCCAAGATGGAACCGAGACGGAACCAAGATGGAACCATGATGGAACCACAATGGAACCACGACGGAACCAAGATGGAATCAAGGTGGAACCACGAGGGAACCACACTGGAACTACGATGGAACTGAGAGCCAAGATGGAACCGAGATGGAACCAAGACGGAACCGAGACAGAATTGAGACGGAACCGAGATGGAACCGAGACAGAACCAAGATGGAACCCTCTCAATGGACACCACAGAATACAGGTCTACAAAAGCCCATGTGGTCAGTGTGCTGTCAGTGTGGTGATTAGCCCGAGCGTGTTCTTGCAGGCCGGGACCCACGACCAACATGACTGAGGGTGCTTGGGTCAGGTTGACTCACGCAGTGCGGGCAGCTCCACTTGCCCTCGGGAGCCTTCTCCAGCTCGGGCTCCAGACACACCAGGTGGTACGCCCGCGGACACGTGTCGCATAGGATGATCTCACCGCCCTGCTGGCACACCTCGCAGTAGTCCTGGTGGTCCGTCTCGTAGCCGTCCCCGTCCTCCTCTGTAGGGGGCGGGGGGGGGGGGGGGGGGGGGGGGTCAAAGGTTAAAGGTCAAGAGGTCAAAGACGAGACACCTCCATTTTTATCATCATCAGAAAGAGCTTGTACTTTTGAACATGCAAGGAATTTTGTTTCTGGTATGTTGGTGAGGATAAACATTGCAGACCATCGCCTACAAACTCTGCAATAAGCCAATTTATTGAGCACCTTCCTGTGTCCTGTGTCCACACACACACACACACACACACACACACACACACACACAGCTCTCCATTATGAGTTTTCAGAGTAAAAGTGCTGCAGTAAAACAGAGTCATAGAATTCACAGTAAAAGCCTTCCAGTAAAAGATGAAACGATGAAACGTACTTTTCCTCTTCTTGCGTCCTTGCCGAGCTTTCTTCTTGGCGGCGGTTGCCATGGTGTCGGAGAGCACAGCCGCACTGTGGATGCTGACGTCATCAAAGTCAGACTCGTCCAGGAAGTCGTCCTCGCTCTGGACACACACACACACACACACACACACACACACAGACACACACACACACACACACACACACAGACACACACACACACACACACACACACACACAGACACACACACAGACACACACACACACGGACGGACGGAGGGACGGACGGACGGACGGACGGACACACACACACACACACACACACACACACACACACACAGACACACACACACACACACACACACGGACGGACGGACGGACGGACACACACACACACACACACATACACACACACACACGGACGGACGGACACACACACACACACACACACACACACACACACAGACAGACACACAGACACACACACACACACGGGGGGATGAATCTGACAATGCTACATCCGACATAGCTAGCAGAAAGCTAATGAAATCAAAACCAAAGCTCACTAAAAGTTAACAAAAACCTACCAAAAAGCTAGCTTAACGGTACCCTAAAGCTAACAAAAAGCAAAAAAAAATAATATGAAAAAGTCACCATAACGCAAACAGAATGCTTACAGACGAGGCTTTCTTCTTCCTGCCCCCGGACTTGGACTTGGTCTTCTTGGGCTTGGGCTTCTTCTTCGCCTCCTTCATACTCTTGGTCTTCCTCCGGACCCCCGGTCCTGAGAATACGGCGGGAAAGCAACGTCTCATCTCAACTGTCCAGCTCTCTCATAATTAAGACACCGAACACCCGCCAGCCAAGCACAGCACAGCTAAGTGTCTGCAAAGGTGTCTCTTCCAGATATGGTGAGGGCAAACAAAAGGCAAATGTCAACCTCAGAAATAAACACAGAGCGCGGGTTTACTGCCTGCATCCTAAATCTAAATCCCGGGCAACGGTAACAGTAGCAGAACCCTAATTGGCAATCATCCGTCTTCCATAATCGTTTCTAACCTGAAATTCTGGCACAAAATACAGCAAGTATCCGGTGACTCCTCCCATGTATCCCTGACCGGCGAGCCACGTGTTGTTATGTGCTAGTTTGTTCTCAGTCAGGCCCGTGCAATGCTGTTTTTTTTGTTTTTTTTCCACGAGACCTGTCAAGGAGGAAGCCGTAGTCATCGTCATCGCCTGACAATTGATTGCTAGGTACCTGGCAGGTAACTGACAGGCAGGTAATAAAAAATGTGTACGGAGACTACAGTGGACTGTCAAAAAAAGACACCCCCTGATTTCGAGACCACCATCTGATAAGCTCCCCTTTCCCGGGCAATATTTCTGAAATGTACACGAGATTTCATAATTCATCGCAACGAAATTGTAACATAAGATGTGCTCTGGGCGGCAGCAGCTCAGGAGGTATAAGAGCGGTTGTCTAGCAACAGGAAGGTTGCTGGTTCGATCCCCGGGGCTCCGCCTCCTCCTAGCTAAGTGTGGAGGTGTCCCTGAGCAAGACACCACCTAACCCTACCTGCTCCTGACGTGTTGGTTGTTACCTTGCATGGTTGGCACCGCCGTCGGTGTATGAATGGGTGAATGTGAGGCAACTGTAAAGCGATTTGGATAAAAGCGCTAAATAAATGCAATCCATTTACCATTTACACCGAAAAGTTCTAAACGTGCAATTTTAAGTCCCTTCCCACCAAAGTGCTTTGGATAGAAGCGCTGTATAAATGCAATCCATTTACCATATGTACTCAATAAAATACAATACGTTATATTCAAAAGGGACTCAAGATGGAGATACATTAAGGAGAAGGTAAGGGTAAGGACGCTGGGTTTCCTGCATCCCAGCCACAACACACTATCCTGCCACTATCCTGCCAGACAGTGTGAGGAGGGGCACGGTCCTGACCTACCCTTCCCTTCTTTGGTCTTGGCCTTCTTGAGCAGCCCCAGCTGAGAGCCCAGCTGGCTGATGCTGCTGCTGCTGCTGACGGAGGAGACGGGCTGTGTCACGGTAACCGTTTCCACGGCGGCGGCCACGGCGGCGGCCACGGCGGTCGCCGACGAGCCCTTGAAGGGGTTGTTGGCGCTGAACTCCCGCCACTTGGCTCCCAGCACGGTCATCATCTTCGACATGGGGATCTTGGGGTTCTTCTTGGCAATGAGGGGCCTGCGGTGATAAAGGAGAAGAGCCATCGTTATGATGACATGATGGTGCCTCCCTCCCTCCCTCCCTCCCTCCCTCCCTCTCGGCAGGCGGGAGAGGACAGCCGGGTGACTCTTGATCTGCAGACAGACCCTGCTGCTCTGTCGCGTTTGCTGTCATTTCATGTGACGGCGGGGAAAAAGGGAAAAGGGAAACTCGGGGTCTTTGGCGCCCGCGGGAGAGGGGAGGTCAGATCGCTGACTCCCTGAGTCAGATCACTGACTCAGGTCTCTCTCGGTGTCGCCTGGTCTCAGCGCTGCTGTCACACGGGGCCCCCGGCTTAGCAGCTGACTGCCCGGTGCGGCCCCCCCGGGACCCCTGCTCCACTTTGTCAGAGCAGCGGCTTACACCCCGCAAGACAGCCGGATAATACGTTGGCTAGTCGGTCAGCCAGCCAGCCAGCCAGCCAGACAGACAGACAGACAGACAGACAAACCAGGCAGTAAACTAGACAATAAGCCAGCGAGGCAATCCGTCCGTCCAATAAGCCGGCTACTCAGGCTACACAGCCAGATAATCGGTCAGCTAATCGGCCAGCCAGAAAGTCGGTCAATTTGACCAGTCAATGAACCAAATAATGAACAGCCAGCCAGCAGGTCAGCCAGAAGGCCAGCTAGTCAGCTTAGCAAGCGGGTCAGCCGAAAAGCCAGCCAGCCAGCAAGCCAGCCAGCCAGCAAGTCACCCAGTCAGCTGAATAATGAACAAGCCAGTCGGATGGCCAGTCAGCATAATCAGCCGGCTAAACAACTAGCGAGCAAGCGAGCAAGCAAACAAACAAACAAACAAACTCGTCAGCCGGTGAAGCAGTCAGTCAAGTAAACAACAACAGCAGAGAGAAGGGTTTCTGGTTCCTGTCGGGAACTCAGAGCAGTGTTTCCATTTGTTTTCCCCCGTTGGGGATGTTTGAGGTTCAGAAGAATTGGCCAATCCCATCGCAGACCAAAGCAGAAAACAGTCACAACATCACGAGAGGCTGGAACCGGCGGAATGAAAGGGATGAGGAACTGGCCTGAGGAACTGGCTGAAGGCCTTGTAATTGGTGATGGTTTTGTAGTCCTCCTCGGTGAAGCCATACTGTACGTCCTCCAGGCCCCACTCCTGCATCAGCTGGCTGGACGTTTTGGGTTCCTGCACATCAACACAAACACATCGTCACGCATTGGTTATGCAAAATACGTCCTTATTCACTTCTTTTAATGACACAGTTATTTAGCTTTGGGTTCCATCGTGCAGAACTAAACACATCTCTGCGGGTATTATAAAGGGATTTTTTAAACATGATTAATGGTAATGTGGCAATGCTCAAGTCGACTTTGATGCTAAAGTCGACTTGTTAAGGTCAATAACAGGTCAATGCTTATATAATAACAGATCAATAACAGGTTAATGCTTATATAATAACAGATCAATAACAGGTCTCTAGATGTGTCCTCCAAATAATAAATGTGGACTATGTGTCTATGTGTCTGTACGTGCATGTGTGTGTGTGTGTGTGTGTATGTATGTGTCTTTGTGTGCGTGTGTGTGTTTGTGTGAGTGTGTATCTGTCTGTCTGCATATGTCTGTCTGTCTGTCTGTCTGTTTGTCTGTGTGTGTGTGTGTGTGTGTGTGTGTGTGTGCGTGTCTGTGTGCTTATGTACTGTATGTGTGTGTCTGTTTGTGTGTGTGTCTGTGTGTGTGTCTGTTTGTCTTTGTGTGTGTGTCTGTCTGTGTGTATCTGTGTGTGTGTGTGTGTCTGTGTGTGTGTGTGTGTGTCTGTGTGTGTGTGTGTCTGTGTGAGATTGTGTGTGGGTGTGTGTGTGTGTGTGTGTGTCGCTGACCATGTGGCCATCATGTGACCTCCTCACGTGACCTACCTTCATGTTGCCGTCGTCATCGTCGTCGTCATCCTCGTCTTCCTCCCTCTTCTTCTTCCGTGGTTTCCTCTCCTTCCTCTCCTTCGCTTTCTTCTTCTTCTTCTTCTTAGCGCCGCCGCCGTAGCTGCTGCTGTCGCTGGCGGACCCCACGTCCTGGCCCCGCCCCCCCTCCTCCCTCTCCCCCCGCCCCCCCTCCCCCCTCTCCCCCACTCGCCCATCCTCCTCCCCCTCCGACGCCTCCTCCTCCGGATCACTGGACACGACTCCTGCTGCCACTCCGCCCTGTGACACACACACACACACACGCACACACACACACACACACACTCACACACAGACACACATGCTCACACACACATACACACATACACACAAATACACACTGACATACACACACCACACACATGCTCATACCACCACACACCGACCACAGACCACCACACTACAGGACGGGATACACACACACACACACACACACACACACAACACCAGGAGTAGGAGGTATTGAGTTAATTAATTGTAAGGGTTAGGGTTAATGTGTGTGTGGTGTGTGTGTGTGTGTGTGTGTGCGTGTGTGTGAGAGCAGTAACTATGCATGTGTGTGTTATACCAGGTGTTCTCAATACACATATATACAGCAGTACGCATGTAGTGTGTGTACATGCGCATAAACACACACAAACACACACACACGGCATGTTGAAGTATAACAGATACAAACCGAAGGGCAAACATGTGCGATCCAGACGAATACACACAAACACAAACGCACACACGCAAGTATTCACAAACACACACCACACGCAAGTATTCACTAACACAAACGCACACACGCAAGTATTCACAAACACACACACATTCACAGGAATCTTGCACAGCAACACAGTGAAAGTGAGAGAACGTGAGAGAGATTGGGGAACTCTGAGGTTCCTGTAATCATCTGAACAACAACATCTGCATGGAGGTCAGGGCTGGAGTCCAGACCACCTGGGTCCGCTCCAGTCCAAGTCCAGGTCCAAGTCCAGGTTCCAGGTTCAGTCCTTCAAGACCGAGACCGAGACCATGTGACTATTATTATATCGATGGCCTAAAATAGAAAAGGAAGGTTTCTAAAGTGAACACAATTTGCATATTTTGAGGACAAATTTAATTGTCGGCAGCTGGTTCATGTCCGATTGCACCATTACTGAACGAGAATTGGACGCATCTTTTAAAATGATAGAAGTGGCGAAAACAATATTTCACAGCGAGTCTTCTGAGACCGAGTCAAGACCGAGTCAAAGTCGCTCAGAGAGTCCAAGTCGAGACGGAGAGACCAGCGAAAAGGAGTCGCCCTCCAGACCTGATGGGGGCTGCACTTTGACCACTGACTAATAATAACAATGACAACAATAATACTATAATAAGTGTTTATAATAAGTGTTGTTTCCGCTGCTCTTCCGAGTCCGGTCGGAGGTCGGAGGAGGTCGGAGGACGCTCCCGGCAACGGCGAGGGAAAGCGAAATACAGGCAACACTCAGGGGTCACAGGTTAACAAGCTGGGAAGGAAAGGACGACCTCTGGAGGAACAAAACACGTTCACGTTCCACTCGTGTGTGTTTGGGTGTGTCTGTGTGTGTGGTGTGTGTGTGTGTGTGTGTGTGTGTGTATTCCCTTGTGTGTTGTTGCCCTGATGTCAGCTATATTTATACATAAACATGTACATGCTATAATGTATGCAGTACTACATGTATATATATATATATATATGCAGTATCTGTACATGTATGTGTGTGTAGTGTGTGCAGCAGTGTGTCTCTGCAGAGCGGTAGAAGGTCTGCAGCATCTCTCCACAGCCTCACCAGCAGCCTGCCCGCGTTGCCATGGTGATCGCTCTCTCAGCCTGTGTCTGGCTCGCACTCTCTCCTTGGCTCACTCTGTAGCTCACTCTCTCTCTCTCTCTCTCTCTCTCTCTCTCTCCTCCACAGTGTCTTTTCCCTCCACCGTCTCTCTGCCTATCTCGTTTACTCTCTCTTTCTCTCCTCCACTCTCTCTCTCTTTCTCTCTCTCCTCCACTCTCTCACTTTCTCTTTCTCCTTCACTCTCTCTCTCTCTTCTCTCTCTCTCTCTCTCTCTCACTCCTCCACTCTCTCTCTCTCCTCCACAGTGTCTTTTTCCTCCACCGTCTCTCTGCCTATCTCGTTTACTCTCTCTTTCGCTCTTTCTCCTTCACTCTCTCTCTCTCTTTCTCCTCCACTCTCTCTCTCTCTGTCTAACTCTCTCTCTCTCTCTCTTTCTCCTTCGCTCTCTCTCTCTCTCTCTCATACTTCACAGATTCCTTATTATGTTCTCTCTCTGTGTATCTGGACAGAGACCTTGATGATGAATGGCCGAGCCGGTCGGCTGCCAGTGGCGGGCCGTTCAGCTTTGATTTATTGATTGGTGTTGATTTCGGGGGCTAAACAATTACACGAAGAATTATAATGAAAAAATAGCTCTGCTCATACTTCATCTCCCTGTAATCCCCCCCCCTTTCATTCCCGCCGTCTCCCTCGATGTTTGTGTGATGATTATGACTTCACGTGGGCCGCCGTTCCTCGACAGCCACGTGTTGGTTCTCCGTGCGACAGCGGCAGGGTGGTCCTCGGGGGAACCGGAGGGACGCCTCTCTCCGGTCCCGGCGGCGGCGGCGGCGGCGGCGGCGGCGCTGGTGGCGAACGCGAGACGTTGTGTGTGTGTGTGTGTGTGTGTGTGTGTGTGTGTGTGTGTGTGTGTGTGTGTGTGTGGAGGAGATGTCGGGATGTTGTGTTGCGTTGTCACCGTCGTTGTTGTTGTTGTTGTTGTTGTCGTCGCCTAAGTCCTCCTTTTTAAACGTCAAGTTATTTATTTGATGTTAATGTTCCCCCACGGCCCCCCGCGGTCCCCCACGGTCCCCCACGGTCCCCCGCGGTCCCCGGGCACCCGAGGCGGAGGGAGGCGGAGGCAGAGGGGGAGTGAGGGGGTGATTTGGGAGGCGGAGGCTGGGTGGGTGGGTGGGTGGTGGGTTGGGAGTTTGATCAGGAGATCAGACCCCTTGTCTGGGCTCATCTCCTGCCAGGAGGGAGAGGAGGGTGGTCGGTAGGGTAGTGATGATGTCGTGTGGAGGCTTGGTGCCTGAACACAGCGAGGTAGGTGGTGGTGTGTGTGTGTGTGTGTGTGTGTGTGTGTGTGTGTGTGTGCCCACAGAGGAGATCTCCTGCTCGCTCTCTCGCTCTCTCTCTCTCTCTCTCTCTCTCTTCTCTCTCTCCCTCTCTCGTTCTCTCGTTCTCTCGTTCTCTCTCTCTCTCTCTCCCTCTCTCTCTCTTGCTCTCTCTCGTTCTCGATTTCTCTGTCTCTCTGGTTGCTTCCAGGATTAACGGTTGTTCAGCCTTGCTAACCCCCCTCCGCACCCTCCCCCACCCCCCCCCCCTCTTTTCCATTACCCTGCCTTCATTTTCCATTTTCTCTCTCTCCCTCTCTCTCTCTCTCTCTCTCTCTTGCTCGTTCTTTATCTCTCCCATTATCTCCCTCTTTCTCTCTCTTCTCGTCTCTCTCCTCTCTGTCTCTCTCTCTCTCTCCTCTCCGTCTCTCTCTCTCTTCTTCTATTTCACTTTCCTCTCACTATTTCCGCTGCACTCTTTATCTCCCCAACAACTCTGTTCTCTCTCTTTCTCTCTTTCTCTCTCTCGTACATCTCTCTCTCTCTCTCTGCTCGTCGTCCTCATTCTTTCTCCTCTACTCCTTCAATACTCTCTCCTACTCTCACTCTCTCTCTCTCTCCTCTATCTCATCATTCCTCTACCTCTCTCTCTCTCATCTCGTCTCTCTCCATCTCCCCTCTCTCTCTCTGTGTGTGATCTTGCTCTCTCTACTCTCTCTCTCTCTCTCTCTCGTCTGTCTTGCTCTCTCTCCTCTGTGTCTTGCTGCTCTCTTCTGTGTCTTTTGCCTCTTCTTCTTATCTGCGTCTCTTGCTCTTCTACTCTGTCTTGCCCTCTCGAGCTCGTCTCTCTGTCTTTGCTCTTCTCTTCTCATCCTCCCTCCTCTATTCTCTCTCTCTCTCTCTCATCTCTCGTATCTCCATCACTGTCTAGAAACCAAACCTCATTTATATAGAAGAGAGAGGAGAGAGAAGAGAGAGAGAGAGGAGGGGGTTAGAGAGAGAATGAAGAAGAGCGAGAGGGTAGAGAGAGGTAGAGGAGAGAAAGATAGAGCAGACGAAACAGAGAGAGAGAGGGGTGAGAGAGC
>PIJE02001784.1:29122-34122 GCA_002895965.2 Coryphaenoides rupestris
GAGGAGAGAGAGGGGGAGAGGGGGGATAGGGGGGGTAGAGAGAGGGAGAGAGAGAGAGAGAGAGAGCGAGAGGGTAGAGAGAGGTAGAGAGAGAAAGAGAGAGACAGAGAGAGAGAGAGGGTGAGAGAGACACACACACACAAAGAGAGAGAGGGAGAGAGAGGGAGGGCTCTGCTTCTACAGGTCTCAGCATAACAAGCTCGTTATGCAAACGCCTCTGATTGGCTGTCTCTGGTCCAGTGGCTGCCACTGTTATAGTGTTGTGTGTGTGTCGTGTGTGTGCGCATGCATTTGTTGTATCTGTGCATGCGTGTGTGCGCGTGTTGTGTGCATGTGTGTGTGTGTGCGTGCATGTGTGCGTGTATCCGTGTGTGTGCGTGTATCTGTGTGTGTGTGTGTGTGTGTGTGTGTGTGTGTGTGTGTGTGTGTGTGTGTGTGTGTGTGTGTGTGTGTGTGTGTGTGTGTGCCGTGTGTTGTGTGTATGTATCTGTGTGTGTGTGTGTGTGTGTGTGTGTGTGTGTGTGTGTGTGTGTGTGAGTGTATGTGTGTGCGTGTGTGTGTGTATGTATCTGTGTGTGCGTGTGTGTTTGTGTGTGTGTGTGTGTGTGTATCCATGTGTGTGTGTATCTGTGTGTGCCCGTGTGTTGTGTGTATGTATCTGTGTGTGCGTGTGTGTGTGTGTGTGTGTGTGTGTATCCATGTGTGTGCGTGTATCTGTGTGTGCCCGTGTGTTGTGTGTATGTATCTGTGTGTGCGTGTGTGCGTGTGTGTGTGCGTGTGTGTGTGTGTGTGTGTGTGTGCGTGTGTGTGTGTGCGTGTGTGTGTGTGTGTGTGTGTGTGTGTGTGTGTGTGTGTGTGTGTGTGTGCATGCCTGAAAGAGTAAGAAGGAAAATTAATTGGGGAGCTGTTTAATGAAGAGAGAGATACAGAGCACACTGACGACAGCGCACACACACACACACACACACACGGCTCTTCATCAACATTTTAATTTCCTCCAGAAAACCAACGAATGTTTCTATTGTTCTCCGTTTATTCCGTCTTTTATGCGAAATACAAACGAAAAATTGAATTGTACTGTACATACAAAAAAGTACACCATAATCATGTCTTAGTAAGTATATACAGTATATATATATATACATATATATATATATTATTAGCATCTACAAAGCAGACCACTGACAACAATGGTGCTGATTCTTATGATAGACACCATTCATGCATATCGGTCACATTTTAACGTCTTTCTATCGGCTGTGTTTCTATTATTCAAGCCGTGGCGCAGACTGCTTGTTTGCTTGAAGGATGCTTTGTGCTGCGCGTTCTACCATTTGGTGACAAGTCAGAGAACATAATGAAGCCGGCTACAGCTGTTCCTCCTGACAAATTATGCAAAATATGATATATAAATATATATATTAATAAGTCCCAAGACAAAGACACGTCCTAGCCCACCTTGAAATGGCCGCGTTAGCTAATTTTATATTAATCTCTTGTTCAGCACAAGTACGCACAACCGATTAAATTAACCTTTTATCTGAAAGCACACAGACCTCGATGACGTTCACTGACACCGGCAGGCTAACCTACGTGGAGCAATATATCGATATTACATGGACGTCGTGATGTGTGAGGAGATATCGTCCTCCATTTTGGATTTTGTAATAGCGTAATATGGCATAAGTGTTGTCTTCTCCTGTTTTTAAAGGCTGCATTACAGTAAAGTGACAACCGTGTCATCTTCTGAACTCACCACACTGTTCTAGATGTTCTATTATTGGCACTAAAGTTCTTAATAAAAAGGGAAAACACTTTGGCAATTGAAACACCAGACAACGATCGTGGTATATGTCGCCAATATCCAGATATTCAATGACCTCCATCTTTAGACTTTGGCCACAGCGCCCAGCCCTATCTATACACCTCCTATCAAGCTTGTGATTGGGCTGGATCCCGCGATCCAATCAAATCTCCGGGGATCAAATCATATTTCCCACACTAATGACCTGTCTTACTGGGAGGTATGGTTTATGAGGCAGGTACGATGTGCCATTTCACATTGTCTCATAACTCAACATTTCACGAGCAGAGCATTAATCCGACCGGAGTGACGCAACCTGTCAGCCTTTCTGTCTTATCCGCCGGCACATACGTCGGCGGGCCCCGGATATTCAATCGTTCACCACAGCTAGGAGTGGCAGTGCAGTACAATACCTGTACTACACAGTCTGTAGAGTACAGCTATTGTACTACGGACTGTGTGTCAGTTCACGAGACCACCACTGGTTAGATGCTGACCTGAGAGCGGTGTGAAGGCCTCTGTATGCTTCCTCAGAACAAATCGGACGCCCGAATTCGACTCCTGCCTCGTATAGTTCCACAGAACTGGCCGATATTGGGGGGCGGTGCCAGAGTACAGGAGGCTGTCCGTCAACCTACAGAGATCTGGCGCCGGCCTCCAAGCCCCGCCCCCCTTCCGTCATACCCCACTAGTCTACCCTATCGCTGAGGAGGAGGGGGGGCGGGGCCCGGGAGGAGGGCTTTTCGGATACACCGGATTCAGAGCGTGACTTTTCCGGACTGCATCCACCTTCCCGCCAAAACGCACGAAAAGGACCCAACAGAGGGACAACGGGGACGCAGAGGTAACCAATAAAACACCAAAGGAAATAGTGATGGGCAGACGGAAAGGAAGAACCGGTGAAGGTACAGTAAGAAAGAAAGAAGGGAAGAAAGGCTGGTAACGGCGGGGAACAGAGGTGAAGTGAGGTGAAGAGAGAGGGATGACTGGAGGATAGAGGAGAGACATGGCCGGCCACAGGGGAGCGTGTCACTGAGAAAGCCACAGTTTGTGTCTGTGTGTGTGTGTGTGTGTGTGTGTGTGTGTGTGGATGTTCCAGTGGAACTCCCCTCATCCTGGGCGTCTTCAGCAGGCCCTGTGTGTTGTTGTGTTGTTGTACAGCCAGGTCTGCGTGTGTGTGTGTGTGTGTGTGTGTGTGTGTGTGGATGTGTCAGTGTGTTACAGTGGAACTCCCTCCATCCTGGGCGTCTCAGCAGGCCTGTGTGTGTGTGTGTTGTGTGTGTACGCCAGTCTGTGTGTGTGTGTGTGTGTGTGTGTGTGTGTGTGTGCGCGCCCGCACGCCAGGCTGGGGGAGTGTTTGTCATCTGGTAGCTAAACGGTCGCCCGGCAGGCGGTCAGGCAGGGGGGGGGGGGGCTCTTCCGGCGCCGTGCGTTCTTGAACCTGAACCACCTCCCCCTCCCTTTCCCTCCCCGCCTCCACTCCTCCTCCCCCTCCCTCCCTTCCCGAGACCCCCTGGCCATGGATACCACACTTGTCAAGCCCCCCCCCCCCCCACCCTTCCCCGCCACACTCACTCCCCCGCGTCAACACAGCAGAGTACGCCAGGAATACAAAAATAGTCTCGCCCTGGCTAGCCTCCTCCTGCTCTCTCTCTCTCTCTCTCTCTCTCACACACACACACACACACACACACACACACACACACACACAGAGACACACACACACACACACACACACACACACACGTCTGGGGGAAATCCAAGCAGAGCAGTAGGAGGAGGAGAGGAGGAGGAGAGGAGGAGGATAGGAGGAGATGAGGAGATGAGGAGGAGAGGAGGAGTGGCAGGAGACACAGTGGAGTCATTCATCAGATGCTGCTGATAACCAGGGGAGTCACGCTACAGGGAGAGCTAACTAGCGCGAAGAACGGTTAGCGGCGCCGCGTTCTCTCTGCGGTCTCTCAGTCTCTCTCTCTCTCTGTCTCTCTCTCTCTCTCTCTGTCTCTCTCTCTCTCTCTGTCTCGCGTCCAATCGGATGGCTGCTCTGCTACCGTTTCCTCCGGTGTCGTTATCCAATCCAAACGCAGGCAGCGGGCCTGATTACGTCTGACACTCTTCAGAAGGGTTTCATATAATCAGGTCTTCTCTGGGGGGGGGTCCCAGGTCCCAACATGGGCAAGGAAGGTGTAAGTATCGCTCTCAGTGTGTGTGTGTGTGTCTGTGTGTGTGTGTGTGTGTGTGTGTGACCCAGGGCTACGCTACGAGGGAGAGGGAGTATTATCGTAGCGTGGCGTTTATCTGACTCATCGCGGAATTAAAACGTTATCAAATAATCACGCGGATTATCCCACAATCCCCCGAAGGGAAAAAATAATACACGGCTCAGCGTGGACCGCGGTGGCGACGAGGAAAAGATAGCGATAGGAGTGAGCGAGGAAGCTAAGTGGCCCGGGTTAAGGAGGGGCTCTGTGATGCGTGAGGGAAGGGCTGCTGCTGCTGCTGTTCCTATAGCTGCTGCTGCTGCTGCTGCTGTTCCTATAGCTGCTGCTGCTGCTGCTGCTGCTGCCATCCAGAGGTGACCCACGGCCGTCTCCGTGTCCCAGCACTGCAGGCTGCTACACTTCCGGAGAGAAGTGCTTGTGAGCTGCTCTGCTAAGCTAACGGGCCCGAGGGGTGACACACACACACACACACACACACACACACACACACACACACACACACACACACTCCAGCCGACCCCACCGGAGCGAGAACGACCCCCGCTCTCACCAGTCTAACCTTCAGACTTCTGTTTCATTTCGCTCCGATCATAGGTGAAGGAGGCGTTTCACTTTGTTTAGCCTCATGTTTAACTTTGTCCAATCATATTGCTTGGGGGAGAGGGGGCGGGGATCTGTAATTCTGTGTAATTGACTGGCGATATGGCAAAAATCTTCTATCCCAAAAGAGGTAATTCAATATCATGACAATACACGATACATATATATTTACGATATACGTACAATTATTATATGACGATAAAGCAGATATAGTTTTCTGGAAATTCAATAATGGTCTATATAAATTAGCCCCATGGTTACGGTCTATTTTTCTATACTACTGTGTGAAGTACAGCAGATACTTGAAAAAAGAATTTGGTGCAACTTATCTGGTGCAAAATAATAAAACAGCTAGAACAGTCTGGTGAGTTCAC
>PIJE02001784.1:39122-69122 GCA_002895965.2 Coryphaenoides rupestris
GTGTGTGTGTGTGTGTGTCTGTGGGTGTGTGTGTGTCCGTGTGTATGTACCTGCCTGTGTGTCCGTGTGTATGTGTCTGTGTCTGTGCGTGTGTGTGTGTGTGCGTGATATCTGTGCATGATATCTGCTCGGCTTCAGAGAGAAGGTAGCGATCTCATTAACACGGTTAAGGCAATGTCCCCGGAGGAAATAATGAACTATCTCCAACAGGATTCACCAGAACGTCCACGTCCGCCCAGCGAAGGGGCCCGCCGCCAGGTGACACGGCCGGCTCCTGCTTAATGCGGTCGACTCCCGGACAAGAGGCTGTGGGTTCGAAACCCAAATGCCACGCCGTCATACCCGTAGGCGTCCTTGAGAAAAAACGCCTGACCTACATCACTGCCCGAGTGCCTTTTAAAGGGGACATATTAAGCCACCAGGTGTGAGCGTGATCAGCCGTTGTAAGCCGTTTCACGATTGCCATGTGACTACCGTCTCGTGACATCACAAGTGGGAATGTCCACCCGGATGGATGATTACTATTACGATCAGTCTACCAGCCTACCCAGTGGACTGTACCGACAGGTAAAACGATCTAGTCAGCGTACATCTAGGTGGACGTTCCCACTTGTGATGTCACTAGACGGTAGTCACATGGCAATTGCAATGAAACGGCTTGCCACCATGGCTCATGACACTCACACCTGGTGGCATGATATGTCCCCTTTCAAGCCTTTTTCGAGTCATATTCTGATAAAAGTTGGACTCGCTGCCTCGGGAACACATTGAAAGGTCGACGTTTGGGGTTCCTCTGACTTTCCTGCACATGCGATGACCTCAGAGGTTGTAGAGATTGGACTGGACAATAACATCAGCCATTATCTTCCGTGGGGGGACCTGATCACACCACAGAGTGTGGGAGGGCAGAGGGGGGAGTCAGGGAGAGGGAGGGAGGGAGGGAGGGTAGATGTCCCAGTGGGTAGATCCCAGTGTTCCATCTAGAAACAGACGACACTCATCACCAATTCAACCAACAACTTAGAAAGCGGATGAGGAACAAGGAGGGATCTGACAGAGAGAGAGAGAGTTTATCGCGACATCACGGGGCGATGCCGATGCGCACGTACACCCCGATTAAAGTAGGCCAGGTACACCAAAGGGGAACACACACATACAAGCTGGAAAACAACATAGTACTACTTATCCACAGAAAACTCTGCATGCATGAGCAGAGAGAGAGAGAGAGAGAGAGAGAGAGAGAGAGAGAGAGAGAATGAGAGGAAATGGTGTCATCTTTCTCCGCCGGAGAGCCAGAAATAGACCTCTTTCCAATTGGGGATAACATTCAGAGCCCGAGATAATCTTGCAATTTCAGCCGAGAACAAAAAACAATTAAAACAGCAACATATGCTGCATGGCAACAGCCCGCACACCGGCGTTGGGTGCCCGGTGGCGAGCGGTGACAGAACGCGCTAATTAACAACACACACAAACAAAGATAGTCAAACACGAGTCAACTTTGTGTGTTTAAAAGGCTAATAATGCAGGGGTATAGTTGCGGCATTGTAGCATTGATCGCTTAGCAACGTCTTGTTGCCAGGTTACACTGGAAAGCCATTTTCTCTGCCCTGCCACTCAATGTGGGTTTTTTTTTTTTGCCAGCTGTGGAAAGTGGTAAAGATATGCGGCATATTGTCTATAATGGCCTTGTGTACGCGGAAACAGAAATCACGACATAATTGGGTACAATTTGTTCCAGTTCTGTACCATTGTAACATGTTGCAAGCAGCCATGTGGTTGGAAGGCATTCGATTAATAATCACATGCGCACTAATGTGCATATAATGGGCAAAATACATGGTTTTCGAAAAACAAATTTAGAATGACGTCATTACACTGCAGTTTGTCCAAACAACGACGATTTCATTTGACGATTTATTTTTCAGTACAGCTGGAAAAAGCAGCCGAAAAAACAAGCTACACGAGAGTTATGTGAAGCTTTTTTCGCACAAGATATCCAACAGCATCGCGTGAGCTTTGTTCTTCTAAACATATTGCAAGATGTCTTCAGCGCTGTGTTTCCTCAACTGACACTGATGCATGCAGAGATGGAGAGGATTGTTCTCTCTCTCTCTCCCTGTGTGGTCATCGCAACCAACCTCCTCTCCACCATCATCATCGTCATCATCATCATTCCTTCATCTTCATCTCCATTTAGTGCTCTGAGTACACGAGAATACCGCTAACTCATCGATATCGTTGTATTCAGCTTAGAATACTACGATTAAATGGGCTGTAGGCATGAGTTAAGAGCTAGTATTGATTGTAATATGTGTAGAAATGGCACCGGCATCCATCAGATATTAGTGAGCGAAAGGCGCTGTGAGGAACATCGGTTTTAAGTTGACCGCGCCAGCCTCTGGATGGGCCTTCTTAATCAAGGATGGCCACAGGTAAGACTCTGGAAACGGGTACCTTTTTGGCGGGAAGTCGAATACCCTGACGACGACACCGTCCTCACCTGCAGCAGGTGTACGACAATACACCTGATGAGGTCAATATCACAATATCTCAGTTTGTGTGACGTCAGAACCAGAACCATAACTTCTCGTCCGTGTCAGTGAGAGAAAGAGAATTTAGTTGCATTTTTAGAGGCGGTCGGTGTTAAGCATCGTGCTCAGGGATGCCATCAGGTAGACTGCGGGGCATAGGGGGCTTGAACCCATAACCTTTCAACTGGGAGCCAAACACCTTGATGAAGTCTATGTAGGCCGTATGCTGCCCATACCTTTCACACCTCACTTCAGCAACCCAACGCTGGCAAAATGGCAGCTAACGACAAGAACACCCCATCAGATCAATCTGTTGAAGGTGCTGTCGGGCTGGAGCTGTGGTGTATTGATGAATAGTCATACGCATAATGTGTAATGTGTTGTGTGTGTGTGTGTGTGTGTGTGTGTGTGTGTGTGTGTGTGTGTGTGTGTGTGTGTGGTGTGTGTGTGTGTGATGTGTGGCAGTGAGGAGCGAGGAGCCATGAGGCACATTCTCAAACAAAAACCCCGCCACACGAACGACTGTGGCGACGGCTCCTGTGAGAGTTTAGGATCTGCTCTGACGGAGAGACGGCATAAGACATCAGGCGGCGAGCTGACAGTGGAGCGGAGCCTGCTCCACGTGCTCCCACCCCCCCACACACCCTCCCCACCCTCCACCCTCCACCCTCCCGCTAATCCTCCCACCTCCTCCACCTCCCCAACCTCTTCCATCCACTCAGCCAAGTGGTGGCGGTGGTGGTGGCCAGGGTGGTGGTTGTGGTGGAGGGTGGAGGGTGGGGTGATTACAGGTGGCCAACAGAGGACCAGCCACCGTGAGAAGGGAAAGAGCTGCCGATTATGCTTTGAATTTCACAGACTGTCACTCATTTTGTCACCACAGAAGAAGGTGCTTTCCCTTCCCGGACAAGCCGGACGGTGGTGGTGGTGGTGGCGGTGGTGGTGGTGGTGGGAAGGAAGCAAAGCAAATCACCCATCAAACATGGAGTTGTGTTTTTGGGTGTTTTGGGGGAACTTGATGCAGCCTACAGAAACCACTGCATGGTAATTGCATTACCATAATGTAGGACCCTAACAAAGGTCCCATATAGGCCGGCCAGTATAGTAGGCCTGTAGAATTATAACAAACACACCACAACATCGCAAATACTACAAAATGTGGATTCTAAATACTACATTGGGAGTATTTAGTCCTTCGGCGACACACAGAGATGTAGACCTTTAGACCCACGTACAGACTAACTCGACAGAATGATGCCGCTTGCTTTGTTCACTGTCTCATTGCAACGTTTCCATCAGCAGCTGTTATAATACACAAGACAAGGGGGATGCTGCTGCCGCCGCCGCCACCACTGAGCGGGGTTTGAGGTTTGAGGAGCCATGTGGCAGTCAGTGGTGGCGGGAACAGTGGATTGCCGTCATCACCACCACCACCACCACCTCCACCATCATCCATCATCCCAGTGACACCACACTGGACACTTGGAGAGCTGGTGTTTACTGTACACACGTGGCTTCCCTCCCACCCACCTCCTCGGCTGGTCAAGGCTCTGGGGGTGGATGGGTGGGTGGTCCTCCACACACACACCTCACACCTCCACCTCTCAGCAGCGTTCAATTCACACCACATTATCAATTACAAGACCAAGAGTTATGGATTCATGGAGGATGGCTATATTTCTTTTCTTTCTTTTTTTGCAGACTGCATGCAGGACTGGAGGAAAGCGCAGGGATGGGGTGGTGGGTGGTGGGTGATGGGGTGGGTGGTGCATATTATATTTGAATGCACATTATCACCATATTTGCACCACATGGAGCACACTGTCAGACATTGCGGATTGCAAAGGCTTTGGGGACAAAAGTTGCCACCAAAGTCACCAAACGAATGCATCTGTATTGTTGCGCACGGAGGGAGGAGGCGGAGGAGGAGACGCAGTCGGGCTGATGAAGAGGAGAACACCACCTCTCCTCCATCACCATCCATCAATCCTCCCCCCCCGGGTCCCTCCCTGCAGAGATACAAGAAATAGGAGCATGCATGACGGTGCTGGTTGCAGCCTTCCTCCTCCTCCTCCATCACCTCCTCCACCATCACCTCCACCTCCTCATCCCCGGGACAAGCCCTTTCCCCCCCCCCACGCAGTCAACGCATTCAATAGATCTGTGAAGGACACACCTGGTAACACGTCCTCCTCTCCGTCTAAATCCATGTCGTGTTGGTGGTGGTGGTGTCGGTGGTCGTGGTGTCGGCGGCGACCCCCCGCCCGCTCTTCTTCATCACTCAGGGAGCCTGGCATCATCCTCAGCGCCGCCTCCTCCTCCTCAGCATCAGCACCACCATCATCATCATCATCATCACCACCACACACACACACACACACACACACCCTCCCCACCACCCACCTCACCCCTCCTCCTCCTCCCCTCCAAACAGTGAGAATAAACCAAAAGTTAACCCTCCAAATGCTGCCTCACGCAATGAAATGGATCCCTCCGATTCAAATACAAATATATAATAATAATACTAATAATAAAATATATCTTCCTCCCTCCAGCCCCATCCAGGTGTGTGAGGTCTGGCTGCGCTGAGAATAAAGAGAGAGACTGAGAAATGGAGCCACACACACACACATGCCCAGATAGCAGATAGTGACGTCTGGTCTGTTGCCATGACGATCCATCCCATAATATCACCCACAACTAGTTAGTTCCTGCTCCATCTCCTAGTCACAAAAAATAAAAAAAAAAAGCTCTCCAACCCAACCATGGTAGTGCCTCTGCAGATAAAGCCAACGGTCATCACGACAGTACAACTAATTTGATTGATTGGTCTCCTCTTGATTGACAGATTGGCTGTGACACTTCGTCTTGACCTTGACCCCTCCGTGCAGACAGAGCAGAGCTGGGGGTCACTATGGATGCCACACCCCCCCCCCCCCCCCCGAGGTTTAGCCCAGAAAGAAATGGAGGAAGTGGAACCACCAAACCAACAGTGAAATTACACTTTCAGCACATTTCTATATATTCTTTTAATAACGACCTACTCATCTCGAGACATATGTCATATTATGCAACCGCTGAATGTTAAGTCATCGCAAGCCCTTTCACAATTGCCATGTGACTACTGTCTGGTGACATCACAAGTGGGAGGGTCCACCTAGATGTACGATTACTAGATCAATATACCAGCCTACCCGGTGGACTGTACCGACAGGTAAACTGATCTAGTCAGCATACATCTAGGTGGACATTCCCACTTGTGATGTCACTAGACGGTAGTCACATGCGGCAATTGTGAAACAGCTTGCAATGGCTAATCACACACACACACACACACCTGATGGCATGATATGGCCCCTTTAAAACACACTCAACAGCGAGTTCAGAATTTAACCCAGTTTCCAAGAAGTGGGTTTTCGGCATGAGACGTGAAAGAAGAACACACACACACACAAGCGATTGTAAATTTTCTAAATGGTTTTAATAAATCAGGGTGTAAAGGTTTTAGTCCTCATCCTCCTCCTCCTCCTCGTCCTGGTTAATCTGGAAGTAGCGCAGCTCGTAGCTCTCCTTGGTGTTCGCCACGACGCGCAGCCAGTCCCTGAGGTTGTTCTTCTTCAAGTACTTCTTGGTCAGATACTTCAAGTATCTGGGGGGGGGGGGGGGAACAGCATCATCATGGCAATGGAAAATAACTGAAAATCTGATCTGAAACATGGTTTGACAAGATAGAATGTTATACACCCCGGAGGAAATTGTTTTTGCCAGAGGTTGCTCAAAAATACCAACATAAAAACAATAAAAACAGAATAAATGTACAGTGAATATGCCTAAAAGAAAAATAGAGGCAAGATATTTAGTAAACAAAACAAGTTGGCAATGGAGGTATAGGTCATGCATGTGTATGTATATTTTTACGTATACGTGCATTTTTCCTCCTACGTTGAGGTACTTGTACCATCTTGCATTCATTTTCTAGATTGTATTTTATATAGCATGAGCAGAGTAATTGTGACAAACAATTCCTTCCGGGATTAAAACTAAACCATTTTAAATGGCCTAGTACAGGTTATTTATTTTTTTCTTTGTCTAAATCAGTGTTTCCCAAACTATGGGTCCCGACCCAAATTGGGTCGCGGACCCGTTGGGAGTGGGTCGCCAATTTAGATGTCATGGCAACGCATTATGTATTTTTGTATGTTTGGGTCCCAGGGAAACACCAAATGTTTCTTTTGGGTCCCAAGATGCAAAGGTTTGGGAAGCCCTGGTCTAAATGCATTGTGCTTGTGTATCCTTAATTTTTTCTGTAATTGTTACCGTTTATGCCTGATTGTGTAGCGTCCTTTGAAAGGCTCTTCCCCAAAAAATTAATATTATTACGACATGAGTCAGATAAACATGATGATTTAACTTATTTAAGTTACATCATCCACGTGATTCCCCACGTGTTGTATTAATAAAGTTCTGATGCGTAAACATACGGCTGACAGTTTGTATTGTGGAACAAAGGGTATAAATTCCATTACTACAATATAAACACAGCTCTTTGTATTCCAATAATAATTTAACAATTCAAAATATATGTGTTGGCACCTAAGCCGATTGTGTCAATTTCCCCCTACAACAATGCTTTCGGCAGCTTTCGAAATGCATGTTTAAAACTTGAACATTGAAGGACACTTCTAGCCGATGACTCACAGAGAGCACCCAAGACCGACATTTTATATTTGTAGTCCGACCGAAGCCTAAGACAAAATGACCTTGAATTTGTCGACCGAAAGCTGAAAACCCCACAATGCTGGCTTTTAAAAAGGTATGGATTATTTGCATGACCGGAGCTTAGGATCCAACCATTTTGCTGCACAATGTGTCAAGACTTCAGACATCTGAATGAACTAGAATATTATGTATACAAGGTATGATGTGTAGGGATGTCCAACCTGCACTATTGAAACCAAAAGGAATCCTGGCACAAGAATGTCCTCTTCGGGATCAATAAAGTTCTTATATCTTATATCTTATCTTATCCGAATCTTAATCGACCGCAGATACATGGAGGCGCTCGCTCGCTCGCGCGATCGATTGCTCCTCCTCCGCCCGGCCTTATACTTCCGGCTCCGCTTCCCCGGCTTCCTTTTGGCCCGATCTCCCCATCATGGCGCCGCTTGTGAGTACACCTCAGCGCGCCTCCCGCCACCATACAGCGCCTTCATGTCCTCTTAACCGTCACGTCGTGTGCGCGTATATGAAGTGAGCCGTCCGCGGTGACGTGGCGGCGGCGGCGGGTGTCCGGAGGCTTCGCGGTTGGCGTCTTTAGCCGCCAGCCAGCCAGCCAGCCAGCGCACCACGTTGAGGCTAATACCGCAGCGCGCTAGCGGGCGGAGCTAATTGCTATTGTTGACTCTTGAGCAAACTCTCCTTTTTAAAAATAAAAAGCTCACGTGTGTGCTCTTAAATTAAATCAAATGACATTCAATTCTTGAATGCTATATTGTCACGAGGTGTCAAAAAACTCATGTTGAGGTTGAGACCGAGGAACAGACCAAGTGCTACTCGGAGGAGAGGGGGGATGGGGGGGCCGGACTAACTACAAAAAAAACCCACTTTTGATCTGATTGAAGATGTCTTCTCTTGTGTGTGTGTGTGTGTGTGTGTGCGCACTAAAACAGCGTTTACCTTTTACACGAGGCTAGGATCTGACATAAGACAAATATGATCATATTTCCACTTCCCCGATGTTCCACACCATTTGTTTGTTTGTGTGGGCCGGGGCCACACGGTTGACACCTACTGCTCTATTGTATATGACAGTCTATGAACACTGACACAGTTGGAAACGTCTTTATTTATTGATTTTTAAACAAAACCTACAGACAACCAACCCAGTTCCTGTAAAGCACTTGAGTCCTTCTCTTCTCATACTCTAGAGTTGATATAATCGTGTTTTCTAGTCGTTTTGGATCAATGTTACGCTTAAGGGAGTCGTGTCTAAGCCAAACCCACAGGTGACGAGGGCTAGTGGCGGGTCATAGGTCACACATTTGGCCCATAATTACAATGTGGCCTGTAAAGCCCATTGAGACTGTATTGTGATTGAGGGCGATACAAATAAAATTGAGTTGAACACATGCCCTTCACTCTTATCGTGCGGTCTATAAATATGATCTATAACACTACCTCTCATCTCCTCTCATCATCATGTGCAATATTCTTAATGTCATGTCCAATAATATTACACTTCAATTAGAGCCAAGTTGTTTGCGCCGTCGGAATATCTTATCGCTCTCTTACGTTGAAGGGCATTAATTTCTACAAGGTGGTGGTCGAGGCTTACCAGCCTTAGTGCCCACAGTGGCACCAGGAGACCAGTGGCCCCAATCTAATTTGGTTGTGGTGGTGGTGGTTGTTGTTGTTGTTGAGAGTTGTGTTTTGAACCACTTTTTATTTTCTCCACTGTTCCCACAGAAGAAGCCAGTGGTCAAGAAGCAGGGTGGCAAGAAGAAGAAGCAGATCCTGAAGTTCACTCTGGACTGCACGCACCCTGTGGAGGATGGCATCATGGACGCAGCCAATTTCGTACGGCACACGTTTGACACCGTCTACCTTAAATGATGGCCCTTCTTCGTCCAAGTAGCACTCAGGGAGATTTAATAAGCAATCTGTAAAAAATAAATGTGCTGTTGGCAATTCTTGAACACATTTGAATCGAAGGCTAAAGTTTAAATCAAACATCCACGTAAATGAGTTTCATACGAATGCACGTTGCTGCATTTTGACAGGTTTCCTATACAGCGATTTCGTTTAGGGCATTTGCCTGATGCTTTTATCCAAAGAGACTTACAATAAGTACATTTGTCAACAGTGAAACAACAATATATCACTGACTGTACAGACAGATTAGAAGAGCCCTTCTTGCCGTATTGCCAGAAGGGCTGGAATAGATCATATGTAACGAGTACAATGAAGTGCTTACTCCCCATTGACTCCTGCAGTATTCTAAACAATTAGTAATAGTACCTAGAACTATAGTAAAACATACAGTAAAACGTTTTCTTCTGAACAGTAAACATAAACACTCAAACAACTCTGAACAATTAGTAATATACAACCTAGTAAGTACGGTAAAAGTAAAGGGGACAAGTTAATTATTAATACTGTATTAAAAATGTATTAAGTGTCCGCGTGCAGTACAGTAATGGTACTATCCTTGCGTAAAAATCATACTGGTAAAAAGGGTAAACATCTTCCACCCTCCCGCTGTCTCTGTCCCACAGGAACAGTTCCTGCAGGAGCGCATCAAGGTGAACGGCAAAGCTGGGAACCTTGGCGGCGGCGTGGTGTCCATCGAGCGCAGCAAGAGCAAAATATCCGTCAACTCTGAGGTCCCCTTCTCCAAAAGGTACTCCCAACCACACGTTATTGTTTTGTTAGCGCTGGTAACACACTTCTTCAAAAGTTAGGTTCTAGAATGTAAATTACCTGCACTAGCGACCCAAGCCACATTTTACATTTGACTAAGACGGGTACGTCATCACACAAGATGGCGGAAGAGCTTCGCTTCCTGTTCCCATCTTCATTGTTGTCTCTTACTTTTTCGATTCCTTTTGGTTTCAGTCACGTGCAGTTGCAGACACTCTACCTTTATCATATTACCGTTTATGCCTGATTGTGTAGCGTCCTTTGAAAGGCTCTTCCCCAAAAAATTAATATTATTACGACATGAGTCAGATAAACATGATGATTTAACTTATTTAAGTTACATCATCCACGTGATTCCCCACGTGTTGTATTAATAAAGTTCTGATGCATATGGCTGACAGTTTGTATTGTGGAACAAAGGGTATAAATTCCATTACTACAATATAAACACAGCTCTTTGTATTCCAATAATAATTTAACAATTCAAAATATATGTGTTGGCACCTAAGCCGATTGTGTCAATTTCCCCCTACAACAATGCTTTCGGCAGCTTTCCAAATGCATGTTTAACTTATAACCAATATAATCCAGAAAGCATTGAAGGACACTTCTAGCCGATGACTCACAGAGTGCACCCAAGACCGACATTTTATATTTGTAGTCCGACCGAAGCCTAAGACAAAATGACCTTGATATATGTATTCCATTTTTATTTAATTTTTTTTTTTTTGTATGTGTTTCTTTACCCTTGGTTTTTTTTTTGTTTTTTTCTTTTTTTTTTTCTTATTTTTATTTTATCTTTTTTTTTTTTTTTTTTTTTTTTTTTTTTTTTTTTTTTTTATATGTTCTGTAATTATATTATTTGTCGACCGAAAGCTGAAAACCCCACAATGCTGGCTTTTAAAAAGGTATGGATTATTTGCATGACCGGAGCTTAGGATCCAACCATTTTGCTGCACAATGTGTCAAGACTTCAGACATCTGAATGAACTAGAATATTATGTATACAAGGTATGATGTGTCTGCAGAGTGTCTGCAACTGCACGTGACTGAAACCAAAAGGAATCGAAAAAGTAAGAGACAACAATGAAGATGGGAACAGGAAGCGAAGCTCTTCCGCCATCTTGTGTGATGACGTACCCGTCTTAGTCAAATGTAAAATGTGGCTTGGGTCGCTAGTGCAGGTAATTTACATTCTAGAACCTAACTTTTGAAGAAGTGTGTTACCAGCGCTAACAAAACAATAACGTGTGGTTGGGAGTACCTTTTGGAGAAGGGGACCTCAGAGTTGACGGATATTTTGCTCTTGCTGCGCTCGATGGACACCACGCCGCCGCCAAGGTTCCCAGCTTTACCGTTCACCTTGATGCGCTCCTGCAGGAACTGTTCCTGTGGGACAGAGACTGGCGGGAGGGTGGAAGATGTTTACCCCTTTATTTACCAGTATGATTTTTACGCACAGGATAGTACTATTACTGTACTGCACGCAACACAATACATTTTTCATGACAGTATTAATATTAACTTGTCCCCTTTACTTTTTACCGTACTTACTAGGTTCTATATTACTAATTGTTCAGAGTTGTTTGAGTGTTTATGTTTACTGTTCAGAAAGAAAACGTTTTACTGTATGTTTTACTATAGTTTCTAGGTACTATTACTAATTTGTTTACGAATACTGGCAGAGTGAATGGGGAGTAAGCACTTCATTGTACTCGTTACATATGATCCTATTCCAGCCCTTTCTGGCAATAACGGCAAGAAGGGCTCTTCTAATCTGTCTGTACACGTCAGTGATATATTGGTTGTTTCACTGTTGACAAATGTACTTATTGTAAGTCTCTTTGGATAAAAGCATCAGACAAATGCCCTAAACGAAATCGCTGTATAGGAAACCTGTCAAAATGCAGCAACGTGCATTTCGTATGAAACTCATTTACGTGGATGTTTGATTTAAACTTTAGCCTTAGATTCAAATGTGTTCAAGAATTGCCAACAGCACATTTATTTTTTACAGATTGCTTATTAAATCTCCCTGAGTGCTGCTTGGACGAAGAAGGGCCATCATTTAAGGTAGACGGTGTCAAACGTGTGCCGTACGAAATTGGCTGCGTCCATGATGCCATCCTCCACAGGGTGCGTGCAGTCCAGAGTGAACTTCAGGATCTGCTTCTTCTTCTTGCCACCCTGCTTCTTGACCACTGGCTTCTTCTGTGGGAACAGTGGAGAAAATAAAAAGTGGTTCAAACACAACTCTCACAACAACAACAACCCACCACCACCACACCAAATTAGATTGGGGCCACTGGTCTCCTGGTGCCACTGTGGGCACTAAGGCTGGTAAGCCTCGACCCACCACCTTCGTAGAAATTAATGCCCTTCAACGTAAGAGAGCGATAAGATATTCCGACGGCGCAAACAACTTGGCTCTAATTGAAAGTGTAATATTACTCGACATGACATTAAGAATATTGCACATGATGATGAGAGGAGATGAGAGGTAGTGTTATAGATCATATTATAGACCGCACGATAAGAGTGAAGGGCATGTGTTTCAACTCAATCTTTATTTGTATCGCCCTCAATCACAATACAGTCTCAATGGGCTTTACAGGCCACATTGTAATTATGGGCCAAATGTGTGACCTATGACCCTGCCACTGAGCCCTCTTCACCTGTGGGTTTAGGCTTAGACACGACTCCCTTAAGCGTAAACATTGATCCAAAACGACTAGAAAACACGATTATATCAACTCTAGAGTACGAGAAGAGAAGGACTCAAGTGCTTTACAGGAACTGGGTTGGTTGTCTGTAGGTTTTGTTTAAAAAAAATCAATAAATAAAGACGTTTCCCAACTGTCAGTGTTCACATAGACCTCATATACAATAGAGCAGTAGGTGTCAACCGTGTGGCCCCGGCCCACACAAACAAACAAATGGTGTGGAACATCGGGGAAGTGGAAATATGATCATATTTGTCTTATGTCAGATCCTAGCCTCGTGTAAAAGCCTCATTTCATTATTATTATTTTTTCTATAAAAAGGTAAACGCTGTTTTAGGTGCAACACACACACAGAGAGAAGACATCTTCAATCAGATCAAAAGTGGGGTTTTTTTTTGTAGTTAAGTCCGGCCACCCCATCCCCCCTCTCCTCCGAGTAGCACTTGGTCTGTTCCTCGGTCTCAACCTCAACATGAGTTTTTTGACACCTCGTGACAATATAGCATTCAAGAATTGAATGTCATTTGATTTAATTTAAGAGCACACACGTGAGCTTTTTATTTTTAAAAAGGAGAGTTTGCTCAAGAGTCAAACAATAGCAATTAGCTTCCGCCCGCTTAGCGCGCTGCGGTATTAGCCTCAACGTGGTGCGCTGGCTGGCTGGCGCTGGCTGGCGCTAAAGACGCCAACCGCGAAGCCTCCGGACACCCGCCGCCGCCGCCACGTCACCCGCGGACGGCTCACTTCATATTACGCGCACACGACGTGAACGGTTAAGAGACGTGAAGGCGCTGTATCAGGTAGGCAGGGGAGGCGAGCTGAGGTGTACCACACAGCGGCGCCCATGATGGGGAGATTCGGGCCAAAAGGAAGCCGGGGAAGCGGAAGCCGGCAGTATACAAGGCCTGGGCGGAGAGGAACAATCGCCTGCCGGCGAGCGAGCGAGCGCCCTCCCATGTAATCTGCGGTCGCATTAAATTCGGATAAGATACAGATATCAACTGAATACGAACTTTATGATCCCGAAGAGGGACATTCTCTGTGCCAGGTTTGCATAGCAACTAACAGTATAATAAAACAATAGAAAAATAAACAGAATATATACCAATACAATAAACAGAATTAACAACACCTATACGTCCTAGTAGGAATAAATTGCAACGCTTAGTTTTTAATAATATTATATTATATTATAATATTATATTATATATATTATTATATTATTATTGTTATTATTATTATTATATTATTATTATTGTTATTATTATTATTATTATTATTATTATTATTATTATTATTATATTATTATTATTATTATTATATTATTATTATTATTATTATTATTATTATTGTTATTATTATATTATTGTTAATATTATGTTATTATTATTGTTATTATTATTATATTATTATTATTTATTATTATTATTATTATTATTATTATTATTATTATTATTATTATTATTATTATTATTATTATTGTTATTATTATTATTATTATTATTATTATTATTATTATTATTATTATTATTATTATTATTATTATTATTATTATTACTATTATTATTATTCTGACTATTATTATTATGACTATTATTATTATTATGACTATTATTATTATTATTGCATTGCATTGAATTGAACATTTTATTTTATTTAATGTGTACACAGACATTGTTCATATAAATGAGTCAAGAAAGAAAGACATTTTAGCCTCACCAAGAAACGGCACATGTTGATGATGTAATTAATATGTAAAGACTGATTAATTAATTAATTAATCAATTAATTACATTATTATTATTATTACCCTTTTATTCCACTTCAATCATTGCCAAATTGTTTTTGCTGACTGAATATCTTATCTTACCTATAGTTTTATATTTTTATACTTCTCTAGACTTACTGTAAATGTGTAAATCTGTTATTGTATTTTTTTAATATTCTACTGTTTATTTCTCTATTGTTGTATTCTATTGCTATGCAACCTGGCCACAAGAATTTCCGTTTGGGAGTCAAATGAATAGTTCAATTCTTTATTTAATCTTATCTTATCTTATCTTATCTTAATTAAAGCATAGTATCGATCTAAGGCGATTGTAAAAATGTCACTTTTTTGTTGCTCACATTCAAAGCGTTCAAGCTGCATGTGATTTAGGCCTTTTGGTTGCCATTATGATGCTTTTTTTGCATGAAAGATTTCTTGCAGGATTCTAATTGGGAATTTAATTAACATATTTAATAAACATCACTGGCATGGGCCCATTTTGTTTACACAGTTATGTGTGAGAATTTCCTAGAAATAGGTGGAATGAGCTCCCGGCTCATGTCAGGACGGCAGAGTCCCGCAAGAGTTCCACAAGAGACTCAAGACCCTCCTGTTCAGAGTTCACCTGAACAGGTGAACTCACACACACACTTCTGCTCTTATCCCAGCTATTATGCAGGCAACTTAGCAATTATGAAACTCATTCTATTAGCCTTGCAACTATGAACGCTTCAGCCTTGCAACTATGAACCTGCTCTATTCTTATCTTTATGTACCACAGTGATATATTGCTGTCTCCTTCAACAAATGAACTCTTTGTAAGTTGCTTTGGATAAAAGCGTCTGCCAAATGCCCTAAATGTTAATGTAAATGTAAATGAACAGCCCATGCAAGAATAACTAAAAGTTATAATTGTATCTTTGCCATGGGGAGAACAGTAGTGATACAACGGGCAGGCTACTCTCTATCTCCCCCCAGCAGCACAGTAGGGATAGGCTGTTTCATTCCAGTTGGCCCTTCAACCCAACTCCCTCTCCCTCTCTCCCTGTGTGCTGGACAGGGCTGGGGTTGGGGCTGGGGTTGGCATGGAGGGCCGTCCGTCAGCTGCCCCGTCGGACCACCAGGCCTATTGAAGAGCTGCATTGCTGTCATTCCGACCGGAGGGGGTAGCTGATAGCGCCAGTTAAAGGGTAGAGACCCCCCCGTGCCATAGACCCGTAGGTAACTCCCACAGAAGCATACAGTGGTATTCACTGGGCTACATGTGTGGATGTGTGTTTACAACCGTGTCCTACCCCAACTAACTGCGGATTACTGTTTCTACAGTACAGTGAGCAGGAGGCCACATTGAGCCGAAGAGGTAAGACAAACTTTACGAAGCAGAAGCTAGAAAACAAAGCCTGGATCTTCTAGTGTGTTTCTTTCTAACCATTGCAAGTAGTTAGTTTGCCCAGATCACTTGGAAAGCTGAAAACGTGATTACTAATCCAAATGTCTGTGTGATACGTGTCTGATGATCTGTACTTGCTACAGATGGCGGGAGGGGAGATCTTCACCGCCCTGGACCACTTGTGCAACGTGGAGTGCACCAACCTGCACCCCCTGGTGTGTCACCTGTGCCATGAGCAGTACCAGCACCCATGCCTGCTGGACTGCTACCACATCTTCTGCGCCCGCTGTCTCTCCGGGCGGACCAATGAGAGCAGACTCAGCTGCCCCCTCTGCGGGTAAGACAAGGAACTGCCCGGCTAATTGATGGGGCTAATTGATGGAGCTAATTGATGGGGCTACTTGATGGGGCTAATTGATCACAGAGTTTAGAATTATAATTAATTCCACAATTCCAAGAGGGCTATATGTGAACACTAGTATGGCAAAGGATAGGCCTTTATATCTTTGTGCACCAGATGACAATGTGTGGATCGACAAAACACTGTAGGCTGTAGGCCTGTTCGTGGTCTTTGGATTTTATTTGTGCTTTTATTAAAAGGTCACACTCGAGTTAGCCCATGTGCTACTTTAGAGCAGAATGGTGATTGCTGGACCAGAGAAGGCCCTGTCGTTTCACGCCACAGAAGCGCGTGAAATTATCGATACATCATCCACCGCCGGCCCGTCGGATTGGCTGGAGCAGCTGCGGCGGGGTCAGGCCGGGTTTTCTCCAGGGGGGGGGTGAGGGTGGGTGGGAGACAAAGCCACCATGAGGTCCCAAACGCAGTCGAGGCATGTGCGCCGGTATTTAGTACCCCTGGCCGGTGGATTAGGCCAATCAAACGCAGTCACATGACACCGGGTGGTGGTAGATTGAAGAGTGACTCATCGTTCGCATGAAGAGCTGCAGCTCCAACCTTCTGTCACCAGAAGAGCTGGACCAGACAGCCACCAGTACTACACGGCCCAACCTGCACACGATGCTGCAGTTTGATGAGTCTTGAATCTTGAATTTATTAAGCCACCTGTTAAAACACAATCCTTGTATGGATGATATAGATGATCGTTGTGGTGCATTATTGGGTTAACTGTGACTGAGAGAAAAAACAAAGACTGCAAATTCTGGCAAATTCTGGCATATTTACAGCACTCTTTATTAATATGCACTGTCCCTGACAAATAAACAGAATAAATACATGGATGGGAGCTTCTGTGCCCAGACAGGGGTCGTTGGGTTGTGATCTCGACATTATTATTATAATTTCTTTTTATTATTATTAGATTAGACCGCTTGGACGTGGTTCTGCAAGGACAGGTGCTGGTGGTTGAAAGGTTGGCTCTCCGCAGCAGCAGCAGCAGCAGCAGCAGCAGCAGCGCCAGCAGCAGCTTGACCACCGGGCCCAACGAGGCCAGGGTTGGGATTCTGTGGCGGCCCGCTCGCCACTATATTTATCTCCTTTGTTTTGCGGGGTATCAGGTGACCTGCGGCTCGCGGAGGTGCCCCAAGGCCTTCCACCGCGTTGACTTTCACAAAAGGATAGAGTTTGATTGAGCTCTCTGGATAGCTGACCTCCATTCAGGCAGCAACCCACATTATAAGAGTAAGATTAAACCTCAACCTCTTATCTTCCAACAAAACAGCAGGCCTATATATATACTATTATTATACCCATGACCCTTTAGATCTCGAAAACCACCAAAATCAAGTTATTACACATTTGGTGGACTGATATTTACATTGAAGGAGACAGCAACATAAAGATAAGAACAGAGCAGGTTTCAAGCATTCATAGTTGCAAAGCTAATAGAACGAGTTTCATAATTTCTAGGTTGCCTGCATAATAGCTGAGATAAGAGCAGACTGATGTGATCTTGGCGATGGCGGTTGTGTTTGTCGTACTGTAGTGCTGTTTGCTGTGTGAATCTCCCTGGAGCCACACCAGAGTTTCATCCTATCTCTGCTGCTGTATGGGCCCTGCTACGACGAGATACTATTTACATCCTACTGAAGCCCACAGCTATCAGTGAAGAGCAGTCTAATCTACTGCCACTCTATTAGGAGGAGGAGGCAATAAACACCCATCGCTATGTGAGACCATCAAAGAAAAGCCCCCTCATCAAGAACAAAACTGATTTTATTTATTGTACTTTGATGGTTCTCAGCCCCAACTTGATTCAGAGAGCCACGTCTGCTGAATGTAAATGAGAAGATTGGTTTTCCTTTAAGAGAAACACTGTGAAAACAAGTTAAATCTGTGAAGGCGAGTGTTTGTCTTGCAATTGGATATTTGGCTATTTTGGGGAACCCCTGCATATTTTCTTTCAAGTAGAAATCTAACAATGGCATTCAAACAATACCTCCTTGCCCTTGGTCATGCCACACTAACTAGCGCCATCTCCTGGAATGTCCTAATAATGCGTGAGCCCATCTTACCTATATATCCATATATTGTTACTCTACTAGGCTTATACACTGTACATTTATTATTCTGTTTATATTCAATACCATGCAACTTATTTTGTTTACTAAATATACCTCACCTATATAGTTTTTCTATTAGGCTTATTCACTGTACATTTATTCTATTGTTTATTATTCTTACGTCGTTGGTATTTTTGAGCAACCTCTGGCACAAGAATTTCCATCAGGATGAATAAAGTTTTATCTTATCTTGTTATTGTGGTATTCGATGAATACAAATGACATTCTTGTTTTAAGTCACCACTCGCCAAGACTTGTGTTCATTTACTTTTATTTAACCTCACATATAACGCATACATTTTTAAAGAACAGAATTACTCATGGAAACAGACAATTGGAATTCCTTTTAAGTGTTTTAACAAAAATTGCAATGGCCACTTGAAATGCTTTAAAATTAATTCATGCCATGATTCTTCCTTCTCGCATTCCATCAAAACATAAAAGAGATAAGGTTATGGTCGTGTCAGAGTTCAGGGGGGTCACGCAGGGGCCCTGTCATTCCTCGTACCCTTCTGTCTTCATGTCGCTGAGGCCCAGGTCCTCTTCTTGCTCCTCCGTGCGCGTGTACTGCTCGATGGTCATCTCGGGGTCGGGGTCGGGGGCGTACACGTTCTGCATGTAGCTGTTGCCCGCCGGGTCGTCCAGGACGAAGTGCACGTCCATCTCCCCCGCGATGATCCGGTCGAGCTTCTCGCCGAAGGCCTGCAGTTTCTCCGCGCGGTCGGCGGTGCTGCTGTCGCCGCACATGAAGGGGTTCTTGGTGACGACCAGCTCCTTGATGTTGGTCAGCAGGCCCTCCAGCGTGGTGAACTTGCCGCCCAGCACCGCCATGCCGAGCTCACACTCCAGCTCGGGGATGAGGATGCCGCACGTCTCCGACTTCAGCACGTCCCGGCTCATGTCCGAGACGTCCGTGATGTGGAGGGTGATCTTTGTGCCCAGCGCCTCCGTGGCGCCACCCGACTTCACCTCGTTGGTCCGGTGGCCGCACTCCTCGCAGTTGGTCGCATGATGATGACCTCCTTGAAGTGGGGGATCTGCACCAGCTTCATGTTGGTGGAGGCGGGCGCGTTGCAGTCGGGGCAGTTGGTGTTGAACCGCAGCACCTCCTCCCTCATGCCGTCCAGGGTGTTGACGGCCGGCTCCTCGTCCAGCTGGTTCTCCGGTGCCAGGCCCAGCGCGGAGTCCTGCTCGGTGGTGCGGTCGAAGTGGGTCACGGTCATCGCCTCGTCCCTCTGGGGGGCCACCGGGTTCTCCACGAAGCTGTTCCCCGAGATGTCCTCGATGACAAGCGTGAAGCCCTCCTCCACGTCCTTCAGCTTCTGCAACTTGCCGATGAATTCTTCTATCTGGAGGGCCACGTCGGGGTACGCCGCTCTCCTCACCGGCTGGTCCTGCTCCAGCGCGGCCACGGCCCGGTCCAGGAGCCCCTCCACGGTGGACAGCGAGCCCTTCTGCGTGAACGCGGGCACCTCGAAGTCGAGCTCGGGGATCTTGGTGAGGGCGCTGTCAGACCTCACCACCTCGCGGTTCAGGTCGTCCGTGGAGCGGATCCGGACCGTGTAGCGCACCCCTTGGTCCTGGATGCGGCCCGCCGACTGGATCTCCGTGTTGGACCAGTGGCAGTGGTCGCAGCGGAAGGAGCTGACGATCACCTCCTTGAAGAAGGGGATCATGGTGAGCATAATGCGGGTCACGCCGTTGTCGTGGCAGTTCATGCACATGCTCTCGATCTCGGTGGGCTGCGAGTCGGCGTCGTCCGCGTTGATGTCCTTGAACAAGCTGGTGCCCCGCAGCGCGTCATCCGAGACCCCCGACATGGCTGTACTCACTGTGGACGATAATGACACTTTACTGTGGTGATGACGATGACACTTTACTGTGGTGATAATGACAGTCTAACACGATAAGGAGTCTAATGCGGTGATAATGAGTCTACTGTGGTGATAATGACAGTCTAATGTGATGATAATGAGCCTACTGTGATGATAATGACACTTTACTGTGGTGATGATAATGACACTTTACTGTGGTGATAATGACAGTCTAACGTGATGATAATGAGTCTACTGTGGTGATAATGAGTCTACTGTGGTGATAATGACAGTCTAATATGATGATAATGAGCCTACTGTGGTGATGACGACAGTCTAATGTGATGATAATGAGTCTACTGTGGTGATGACAATCTAATGTGATGATAGTGAGTCTACTGTGACGATAATGACAGTCTAATGTGATGATAATGAGCCTACTGTGGTGCTAATGACAGTAATGTGGTGATAGTGAGTCTACTGTGACGATAATGACAGTCTAATGTGATGATAATGACACTTTACTGTGGTGATAATTACACTTTACTGTGGTGATAATGACCGTCTAATGTGATGATAGTGAGTCTACTGTGACGATAATGACAGTCTAATGTGATGATAATGACACTTTACTGTGGTGATGATAATGACACTTTACTGTGGTGATAATGAGTCTAATGTGATGATGAGTCTACTGTAATAATGACACTTCACTGTGATAATGACACTTTACTGTGGTGATGACAGTCTAATGTGGTGATAATGAGTCTAATGTGGTGATAATGACAGTCTGATGCGGTGATAATGCCAACGTTACCTCTCCGCCGGTTTGTTAGCTCTGTGAATACGGAAAGTTCCAGACCTCAGCAGCTCCTCCTCGTTGTCGCCGACACGCCGACGCCCGCTCCACTTCCGCTCCACTTCGGTGACGCACTTCCGCACTTTTTCCTTCGTTGGTATTTCAATACGTGGTCGCGCTCTCCCGCCCCCTGACGGCGGGGTTAAGTCATTACAAAACACAACAATCATTAACTAATTAACTAAAGGCCACACAATGACACTAAACACTTATGGTTACATGAAGGACCATTTATATATTATGACAAAAAATAAAAATAGAACAAATATATACAAAATATTTCAAAATTGTGTGTGTACTCTGACTGCATTGGTGCATGTAAGATAAGATAAGATAAGATTATTGTGCCAGGTTGCATAGCAATAGAATAAAACAATAGAGAAATAAACAGTAGAATAATACAAATAAAATAACAGATTTACACATTTACAGAAAGTCTAAGTCCTAGTCGACGTATAAAAATATAGGTGAAGTATAAAAATATAGGCAATATTCAGCAAATACAATTTGGCAATTATTGAAGTGTAATAAAAGGGTAATAATAATAATAATAATGGTAAGAGGAAGTATTGCACATGATACAAAGAATATTAAGAATATTGCACATAATGATGAAAGGTAATGCAGCATGGTAATATTGCAAGGATAATATTGAGAAGAAGTATTGCACATGACATTAAGAATATTGCACATGATGATGAGAGGAGATGAGAGGTAATAAATGTGTCTGTGTTGCCCCCCTGTAGTTTCCCCTCGGATTAAAAGGGGCCAATGCCCTGCCACCGGAGGACCAGCTGCTGAAGTTCCTAGTGGACAACAACAACGACTGCGAGGAGGCAGTGCAGTGTGCCAACTGTGACCGGGAGAGCAACAAGAAGGTGCCCAGCCGAGTCATAACCAAATCACTGGGCTTCAAAAAGAGTTGAAATCCTACGAAGATCCACGTCCATATATATATTTTATTATCTATATCCTAGCTATAGCTCCACTTTAACTATGCTAAACCTTGTTATTCTTTCCTTCTCTCTGTCTCCCTTTCTGCAAACATGTCTGTCTCCTTATCGGTCTGCCTGTCCTCTCCGTGCCTGTCTGTCTTTCTGGCTGCTTGTCTGCATCCTCGCCTGTCTGCCTGCTTCCCTCCCTGCCTGTCTATCTGTCTGTCCCCCCCCCCGTCTGCTTGCCTCTCTGCCTGTCTGCCCATCTAACTGCCTGTCTGTCCATCTAACTGCCTGTCTCTGTGTCTGATCTTACCTGCCTGTCTGTCTTTCTGGCTGCTTGTCTGTCTGCATCCCTGTCTGTCTGCCTGCTTCCCTCCCTGCCTGTCCATCTGTCTCTCCCCCCCATCTGCTTGTCTATCCGTCTGTCTGCCTGTCTCTCTGTCTCTGTCTGTCTGTCTGCCTGTCTGTCTGACTCTACCTGCCTGTCTGTATTTCTGACTGCCTGTCTGTCTCCTTGTTGGTCTGTCTGTCTCTACCTGCCTGTCTGTCTCCCCATCTGCTTGTCTATCCGTCTGCCTGTCTGTCGTGTCTGCCTGTCTTCCTCTCTCTCTGTCTGTCTTCTCTGTCTGTCTGTCTGTCTCTACCTGCCTGTCTGTCTGTCTCCCCATCTGCTTGTCTCTCCGTCTGTCTGTCTGTCTCTCTGTCTCTGTCTGTCTGTCTGCCTGTCTGTCTGACTCTACCTGCCTGTCTGTATTTCTGACTCCCTGTCTGTCTCCTTGTTGGTCTGTCTGTCTCTACCTGCCTGTCTGTCTCCCCATCTGCTTGTCTATCCGTCTGTCTGTCTGTCTGCCTGTCTCTCTCTGTCTGTCTCTCTGTCTGTCTGTCTGTTGTCTGTCTGTCTGTCTCTACCTGCCTGTCTGTCTGTCTCCCCATCTGCTTGTCTCTCCGTCTGTCTGTCTGTCTGTTCTGTCTGTCTGCCTGTCTCTGTCTGTCTGTCTCTGTCTGTCTGCCAGTCCCTGCAGGACATCGGAGGGATGTATTTCTGCAACACGTGTAACCAGCCCCTGTGTGGTGTGTGCAGGGAGGCCACCCACAAGGCCCGCATGTTCGCCCACCACGACATCGTGTCTCTGGCTAAGCGCACCAAAGCCAGCCACAGGAAGTGCTGTGAGTACGTGGACCCGCGTGACCTGATGCGTACCGCTGCTCCGTCCCGTCGTGGCATGTAGCTGGAATGTCATGGATGTGGACCGCAGAGGCATGTCAATGAGGTTGCGTAACATTAAAGTGCAACCTGTACTCCTGAATCTCCCGAATGTAGCAGCCTCATATTTCAGGAACATAATATTCATATTCTATGAATGTCAATTTAGACAGTATTCACAGCATTGTGGTGTAGTGTGGCTTATAGCAGTGTATTGCAGTGTATTGCAGTGTATTGGAGTGTGTTGCAGTGTATTGCACTGCATTGTGGTGTATTGCAGTGTATATGCCGTGTAATGCACTGTATTGTGGTGTATTGCATGCAGTGTATTGCAGTGTATTGGAGTGTATTGGAGTGTATTGCGTGTACTACAGTGTACTGCAGTGTATTGCGGCGTATTGCAGTGTATTGCATTGTATTGCGGTGTATTGCGGCATATTGCAGTGTATTGTGGTGTATAGCAGTGTATTGCAGTGGATTGCAGTGCATTGCTGTGTATTGCCATGTATTGCAGTGCATTGCAGTGTATTGCGGCATATTGCAGTGTATTGCATTGTATTGCAGTGTATTGCGGCATATTGCAGTGTATTGTAGTGTATAGCGGTGCATTGCGGTGTATTGCAGTGTATTGCAGTGCATTGCGGTGTACTGCAGTGTATTGCAGTGTATTCACAGTATTGCGGTTGCTGTCCACAGCTCTCCACGAGGAGCCCTACATCTTGTTCTCCACGGAGAAGAAGTCCATGCTCTGCATCAAGTGCTTCAGAGACATGCAAGGGTACGGCATAACCCTGATGTAACCCTGACATAACCCTGATGTTACCCTGATGTAACCCTGATGTTACCCTGATGTAACCCTGTCTTAACCCTGACTCAACCCGCATGTAACCCTGACTTAACCCTGACTTAACCCTGATGTAGCCCTGATGTAACCCTGACTTAACCCTGATGTAACCCTGACTTAACCCTGATGTAACCCCGACGTAGCCCTAATAACATAATAATATTGTGTTGCACTGTACTTGTGTTGCAGGGAGCATCGTACCCACTGCATTGACATTGAGACGGCCTACATCCAGGGCTGTGAGATGTTGGACCAGGCGGTGTTGGTAAGACGAGTCAAAGCAGTCAGCGATGCCTTCATGTACTCTTTGTGAACAAAATGTTTTCGAACAAAAAAAGCTGCGCAAACAATTGGGGCCTAAAACTAAGCCATTGAAACATACACACAATCGTTAATTCACAGCCTTCCTTCTCAAGATGGCGGTTTGGCCATATTATGCTCTCAGTTAGTTAGTAAGGATAGCCTCTGTTTAGGAGTCCTAATGGGTAGTCTGCGGTGGTCTCTTGCAGGCGGTCAAGGAGCTTACAGACGTCTACGCGGGAGGCCATCGTGTTACTGAGGGCCATGATCGGGGAGGTGTGCCTCAACGTGGAGGAAGAGGAGAGCGCCATCTGCAGCCTGTTCAACAGCCTGCAGGTGATTGGCAATACAAAAAAAAAACTGCTCTGTGTGTGTAATATCTTCACGGTCGCCACTGATGTCACTGTTAAACCACTCACAAGAACCTGCAGCCTCTTGCTCTTGAACTGAATACAAAATACTGCCACTCTGTAGAATTCAGTTTTTGAAGCAATATTGTGAATTAGTTTGTGATTGTTCTTTCATGCGTGAATCTCAAGGGTATTGTTTTGTTGGCAGCCGTGTAAAGTGAGCTCTCTGTTCTTGCAGGAGAAGCTGGCCGACAGGAAAAAGGTTCTCCTGAAAGCTGCTCAGAGGTTGCACACACACACACACACACCAACATCTCCCTTGAAAACATGCTTTCTGTTGCTGTGCAGCCAGTGTCACAGTGTTTACCAAATAGCTGGCTATTACTCTGCTGTCACTGGCTCTTGTGTGTGTGTGTGTGTGTGTGTGTGTGTGTGTGTGTGTGTGTGTGTGTGTGTGTGTGTGTGTGTGTGTGTGTGTGTGTGTGTGTGTGTGTGTGTGTGTAAGAGAGACGTGTGTGTGTGTGTGTGTGTGTGTGTGTGTGTGTGTGTGTGTGTGTGTGTTTTAATAGTACTATTCAAGGTTTCCTCTTCCTCTTTCTTTCACCATAATCTCTGGGGGGAACATTTACGTTTATTATTACGATGTTTCTTCAAAGGAGGAGGAGGAGGAGTCGGGGGAGAGGAAGAGGAGGAGGAGAAGGAGGAGGAGGGGTAGGAGGAGGAGGAGGAGGAGGAGGGGGAGGAGGAGGAAGAGGAGGAAGCGTGTCATTACTACACACTACACTGGCCCAGGTTCCTTAGACCCTCCGATAGTGTTGCTGCTGGTCCACGGTCCGTGCTCCCATCTCACGGATGCACCAAATCAATGGCGAATACATAGACAACCTTTAGACAAATCGACCGATATATACCTTACCTACCAGGCCTATAGGACCCAACACTGTCCTCTGCTCCCACCCATCCAAGGGTGGGTGGATGGGTGAGGGTTGGGTGGGTGAGAGTGTGTGAGGGTTGGGTGGGTGAGAGTGTGTGAGGGTTGGGTGGGTGTGTGAGGGGTGTGTGTGTGTGTGTGTGTGTGTGTGAGGGTGGGTGGGGAGGTGAGGGGTGTGTGAGAGGTGGGTGGGTGGGTGGGGAGGCAGCGGTGCGTTCAGCACCCTGAACAAACACACTGCATGTAGACAGTCAGAGTCTTCATTTGACCTATAGGAGCCATTCATGATGCATGCTCACAGAGCCTGGATAATCTATACTGTATCTCGACGAAATATCGACTGTGAAATGTTTTGACTCTTTTATTTTTATATAATGTTTTTATATATATTTACAAATAAAGATATATCATTGATTGAGCATAACCCCCAGTTGACAACAGTCGCTCTGGGCTCAAAACACGGATATTGCTTATTCCAGGAAGAATGTTGTGATATATGTTTTTGTTCGGGCCAAACACGCATTGAAACACATTTTATTTTCTTAACATTATATTTTGTTCTGACAATGAAGACCCACTTGGGAAGGCTTGTGTTGTCGAAGGGACAGGGTATTGCAACTTGTATTGTATTTATCTGTGTTATTTAAGAGGTGTGCATGGGTGTGTGTTAATTGGTGTGAAAAATAGTGTGTGTGAGAGAGAGAGAGAGAGAGAGAGAGAGAGAGAGAAGCCGCAGTGTAGACGGTGTGAACGTGAGTGTATTGTGTTGGTAATGATACACAACATCCACACACACACACTATCTGGGACTTCTGCACTTTATCACTTTATTCTGTCTCTTCTGACTCTCTGTCCGTCTTTCCATCAGAATTAGAATTCTTGTATTTTATTAAGTTTTTTGCACATATGAGGAGAGTGACTTGCGTTTGGTGCATAAAAGACATAAAGCAACACAATATAAGCAAAATATTAGAAAAATATTGACCAAGAATGGAAAGAATTACATTTATTTACAACACACAGAGGTTATTAAGAATTCTAGAACTAAATAAAGGCTGTGAAAGGCTATCTCTCTCCTGTCTGTCAGTCTCTCTCCTGTCTGTCTGTCTGTCTCCTGTTGTCTGTCTGGTCTCCTGTCTGTCTATCTGTTGTCTGTCTCCTGCCTGTCTGTCTGTCTGTCTCCTGTCCTGTCAGTCCTCTCTCCTGTCTGTCTATCTGTCTGTCTCCTGTCTGTCTGTCTGTCTACCTGTCTGCGTCCTTTCTGTCTGTCTATATTGTCTCCCTCCTTTGCTCTTGATAATTTCTCTTTCTCTGTGTTGATCTCTCACTTCCCGTCAGTTCATTTAATTTTAATTCCTAATCTCTGGCTTCGCATGATAATCAAATATTGACATGTCTAACCACACAGTATGTACCTTACCTACTCCAGCTCAACAATACAACAATGGAACAGCGATACAAATACGAACACAAACACAATGAATGTTCTATTATGTTTGTTGTGTATACATACAGTGTGCAGCAAAGTCCCACAGAAAACAACATTAATCTGTACAAACATGTCTCTCTCTCTCTCCTCTCTCTCTCTCTCCTCTCTCGCTCTCTCTCTCTCTCTCTCTCTCTCGCGGTCATTCTCTCTGCCTGGAACCGGCCCTTGGGCTGGGTTCCCAGAACGCTGTGAGGGGCTATTTATGTCAGGGTCTGTCTGGCCCTCTGTTACAGGAGAGCACTGAGAGATTATGTTCTGGTCATGTGTGTGTGTGTGTGTGTGTGTGTGTGTCTATGTGGCATTTCCTGTGTGTATCTCTCATTTAATATGATGTGTGTGTGTGTTGTGTGTGTGTGTGTGTGTGTGTGTGTGTGTATGTGGTATCCCCTGTGTTTACCTCCAGTAGAACAGAACACCACAGACTGTAAAACATAGCAGAACATGTGTTTGTGTGGCTTCCTCCAGAATAACAAATAACAAGTGTGTGTGTGTGTGTGTATATGTGGTGTGTGTGTGTGTTGTGTGTGTGTTGTGCTCGCTGTGTGTGTGTTGTGTGTGTGTGTGTTTGCACGTCAACATGAGGAGAAGGAGAAGGCCCTGAAAGAACAGCTCTCACACCTCGCCGCACTCTTGCCGACCCTTCAGGTACATCCTGCACTAAAGACCCTAGACATTATGGCTAATGCCTAAAGCTAAAATGCTATGGCCCACCCTTCAGGTACACCTGCACTAAAGACCCTACCATTATGCTAATGCTTAAAGCTAAATGCTATGCCCACACCTTCCAGGTACAACCTGCACTAAGACCCATTATGCTATCTAGCCTAATGCCTAGCCCGCAAAACCCGCCTATGCCCACCCTTCAGGTTACACCCTGCACTAAGACCCTAGCATTATGCTAAGCTTAAAGCTAATCCTTATGCCCACCCTTCAGGTAACGCCTGCACTAAAGACCATAGCAAATAGCATTATGCTAATGCTAAAAGCTAAATGCTATGCCCACCCTTTAGGTACGCCTGCACTAAGATCCTAGCATCATGCTAATGCCGAACGCTACATCCATCATTCTAAAAGCTAAATGCTATGCCCACCCTCCAGGCAATAAGTCCCCAGAATTGCTGCTAATGCTGAAGCTAAACGCTAAATGGTTAATCATTATGTTCGCGCCGTGCTCATTATTACATCATTAGCGTTGGTTAATGCCTGCGCCGCTCAAAAGGGCTGGCACAGTGTTGGACACGGAGGCTCGGGTGCCCGCAGGGTCGGAGGGATTTCTTTCACGTCTGATCTGCTCTCTCGTTCCGCTCCTCCGAAGGTTCACCTGGTCACCTGCTCCGCCTTCCTCTGCTCGGCCAACAAGTTTGAGTTCTTGGACATGGGCTACGTGAGTATCTGCCGTCTCGCATCGTTCTCCCGAGAGGAAAGTTCGAGAAAGAAGACGTGAAGTCGTTACGAGGGTGAAGTCGTTAACACCCTGTGGCTGATTCAGCACTTGTAGGCGTTGAGGGAGAACCCCTTGTCCTGAGGGGTTCTTGGCAGGCAGTCAGGCAGGCAGTCAGGCAGTCAGGCAGGTCCATAAGTCACCCAGAGGATGGATGTTTCTTGTGTTCTCCACAGCAACTCATGGAGAGGCTGAAGAGAATCATCAAGCTGCCCCACCGCCTCAGACCGGTCCAGAGCAGCAAGGTGAGTGACGTCGCCCTCCCGCCGACAGACAGACTGACGACTGCGATTGGTCGAAAAACATGAAGTCAAGTCGGGTACATTTGTACTTCACTTGCATACCTTTACCTTCTAGTTTGAGGCTGCAGCCAATTGAACGATTCATACACGACACAATGGTGTGAGTTCTACAGGGGCACGTCAAAACAGAGCCACATAGATAATTATACACACATTATAATATTAAACAACCTAAGATACGTGGGGTTCTCATCGACAATGTCAACATAATCAATAGATTATGGTAAAAGGAAGAGAGAATTCCAGAGGAAATCTTGAATAGTAGTATTAAACACACACACTCACACACAGGGGGTGATGGATTTTGGTAAAAATCTTCCAAAGGGATAATAAACCGCTGCAGACGTGACGACTTTGCGTTGTTTTCCGTTGTTTTCCCGCTAGATCAACACGGACTACAGGAGTGAGTTCGCTCGCTGTCTGGAGTCCTTCCTGCTGATTGGTCCGCGCTGCCCGCCCTCCCTCGCCGGCTCCTCCACCATGGCCGTCCGGTAAGATGCTCGCTGCGACTTTAATCGTGAATCGCTTATTCTTAAACGATCCCAAAAGATGTGTTGTGGGTCGTGATTGTTTTTTTTTGTAATTCGACTGGACTCCAACATTATATCGCTGTCTCTCTTTCAAAATGTACCAACATAAAAAAGCCGGTAAATGCGCTCATCATAAAAAATGTGCAAACGCTGTGAAACTATCATTTATAGTATTTTCATCTTTAAATTTTTATGAATAAAAGAAAATGCTGGGCAACAATTTGAAAATATCTTCAAGTCCACATCAAAACGTTAAATTTTCTCACAAAAGTGACATTTACGTTTACATTCAAACCCTGACAAGTTTCCACGACAGTTCATCTGACTCAAGCCCAAAATGGCGGAAGTGCGACTGATCGCCGACTTAATGGTTTATTTACTCCTCTCACCGAATGATACGACTCATGCAGCATTCCCCCGCTAACCCCCACATCCACCACCCCCAGCGCTGAATAAATAAGCATGAGCTCAGTGTGTGTGTGACCCGCTGCAGCGCGGCTCACACATTCTCACGCCACCCAAAGGACCCCCGGGGTGAAAATCCCACCCAAGGATTTTTGGCGGTACAGGTGGAGAGGGGAGGGGAGGGTGGAGGGGAGGGGAGGGTGGAGGGAGGGTGGAGGGTGGAGGGGAGGGTGGTT
>PIJE02001784.1:76622-97191 GCA_002895965.2 Coryphaenoides rupestris
TCTCTGTATGATTCCTCCGACGCTTCCGTTCTGGCATTATCACTGTTATCAGCAACCATCATGAGTGATATTGAATCTCTTTAACAAAGCCTCTCATACCAAGATACTAAGCTTTCACACTGATCATGACGCTACAATAACCATCTATTCATATAATCTATCAATATCTGAATATATTATTTATATGAGATATAACACTCATATAACTTCTAAAACATACAGCTATATAAACAAACATCGAAACCATTTACCATTTAGTAGACGCTCTTAGTAAATTCAAATGAAAAAGTAGGTTCGGAATCTCAGCTCAACGTTCAGACAGGGCTGCAGACATTGGGGATCAAACCCAGTGCCTTTCGACTTGACTGGGATTTGACTGGGAAGGGAACACTCTTAAAGACGACACGACACTATCCTGCCCCTTATAGTTAGTAGTTAATGAGGATGCCTTCAGGCGGGCTGCAGGCGTTGGAGATGGAACCCAGGCTGGGAGTCCCCCGATCGTCACCCCTCTGAACGTGTTTGATCAGTGAAGAAATTAAATGAAATGAACAAATGAAGGTCTCTCTATGCTTCCTCCGAAATGTGTCAGAAAGCAGCCTCCGACGCTTCCGTTCTGATCTCAGAACACTAGCATACAGAGGCCTTGAAGAGCGCTTTCTGTCTCCCCTCCTCCTCTTCCTCCTCCTCCTCCTCCTCCTCCTCCTCCTCCTCCTCCCGGGACCCCCAGAGCCTGCAGGGCGAGATCCAGAGTCTGAAGGACCGCGTGCAGGAGCTGCACCGGGACCTGACCAAGCATCACTCCATCATCAACACCGCCACCATGGGCCAGGTGCTGGACCGCTCGCTCAGCATCGACCAGCAGATCGCCGCCCAGCACACCGCCGTGGACACCATGAGGTTGATGTTCGAGGAGGTGAGCCACCACCAAAACTCTCAAGTCTGGAGCCCATCCCCATCCCACCCCCCCCCCCCCCCCACCCCCCCCCCCACCCCACCAGTGTGCAAACCTGTTCCACAAAAAGCTTTGCATTCGCTCCCATGTTAATCAATAACTTTAAAAATCAATGACTGAAAACAATTCTTAAACACTGTGTGTCCACTGTGAAAACTCTCATTGATTAACATGGGAGTGGATTAAAGTAGTTTTGTTGCCGAGCAGACTTTCTCCATTTCCGCCGTCTGTTTTGTGTTCTTGTGGGAAATGGGTTTAAATGAACACTATTACTGTTACCAGTTGATTCATGTGTGGGCAAAGTATGAAGCAAATCGTTATAAAGTCGATTACAAAAAAAGTTTTGGCTTCAGACAGCTAGACTCCTCCACGCCGACCAAATGGCTCGAACTCGAACGTGACGTAACTTGGGGTTAAACTCGAATCACAATGTTGTGAGGTGACTGACGAGGGGGGACAGCCCCGCGACTAACGGGAAGCACGGAGCGCCGACGTATCATTTCCAGATCGCTTGATGTCTCAAAGGGGGAACTAGAGAGGACGTGACGGTTCTTGTACAATCCCGGCGTGGTGAAACCTAGCTTACGACACTGTACCGCCTCCCTTCACAGATCTGGGACGAGACCTTCCAAAGGGTTTCTAACGAGCAGGAGATCTACGAGGGTAAAGACCACAACCCTCCTTGTCTCCGTCTCCCTCTTCCTCGTTCTCCGTCTTCCTCGTTGTGAGTACTGCTGTGTGCTGTGTGCTGAGTGAGGACTGTCACTTCTCCCTCCTCCAGCCCAGCTCCATGACCTCCTGCAACTCAAGCAGGAGAACTGCTACCTGACGACCATCGCCCGTCAGATCAGCCCCTACATCTGCTCCATCGCCAAGGTCAAGGAGAGGCTGGAGCCCAGGTGACCGCTCGCTCACGATGGCATGACCTCGTCCTCCACCACCACCGCCACCACCTCCACCACCACCACCACCACTACCACCTCCACCACCACCACCTCCACCACTTCCTCCTCCATCACCACCTCCTCTACCACCTCCGTCGCCACCAGCACCACCACTCCTTCCTCCTCCTCCTCCTCCACCACTTCCTCCTCCTCCTCCTCGTTCTCCTCCTCCTCCACCACCACCACCCTTCCTCTTCCTTCTCCTTCTCTTTTTCCTCCTCCTCCTCCTCCACCAACCACCTCCTCCACCACCACCTCCTCTACCACCTCCATCGCCACCAGCACCACCACCCCTTCCTTCTCCTTCTCCTTCTCCTTCTCCTTCTCCTTCTCCTTTTCCTCCTCTTCTTCTCCTTTTCCTCCTCCTCCTCCTCATCCACCACCACCACCACCACCTCCTCCTTCTCCTCCTCCACCACCACGACTCCCTCCTCCTCCTCCTCCTCCTCTTCCTCCACCTCCTTCTCCTAATCCACCACCACCAGTACCTCCTCCTCCTCCTCCTCCACCACCACCCCTTACTCCTCCTCCTCCTCCACCACCTCCTCCTCCACCACCATGACCAACCACCTCCATAACCACCACCTCCTCTGCCACCACCACCACTCCCTCCTCCTCCTCCCACTCCTCCTCCTCCTCCTCCACCACCACAACCACCTCCTCCTCCTCCAACTCCTCCTCCTCCTCCTCCTCCTCCTCCTCCACCACATCCTCCTCCTAATCCACCGCCATCAAACCAGACAAAGCTACCACCTGGTTTGACCTTTTGACCTTCTCCTAGGTTAAAGGAAGCCAAGAGTCACCATGACGACCGCACCGAGAGGATGCTGCAGATCTACGAGGACGGCGGTGCTGAGACGAGAGAGAACCCAGACAGGTGCTGGACCCGGTCTGACCTGCTGAACTACACTCTGTTACTACTGCTGTCAGCACATTACATCATATTTTTATTACATCGCATTTTGTGACAGCGAGCACCAGCAGACCGTCTCGGCGGGCCGCGACCTCCGACCCGACCGGACCCCCGTCTCCGCGGGCCCCGGGCCGGAGGAGAGCAGCACCGACAGAACCGTCGACCCCAAGGGGAAGAGCTGCCCTGCGGAGACGACCGCCCAACCACAAGTCCTATAAGAGTCCTGCTCCTACTCCTCGTACACCACCAGCACCACCAGGACCACCACCACCACCACCCACTCCAACCGCCTCCCCCCACCTCCTCCACCACCAGCACCGACACCTCAAGCTCCACCACTTCCTCCACGTCCACACCCACCCACCCAGCTATCCACCACCACCACCACCACCACCACCCACTCCAACCAGCCACCGCCGTCTGCCTGTTCAGAGCTGACGTAGACTCAGAGTTGGGTAGAAGGGAAGAGTGTGTGTGTGTGTGTGTGTGTGTGTGTATGTGTGTATCCATATATCACACACACACACACACACACGTCACACACACGCACACACACACACTCTCTCTCTCTCAGAAAATGCTTTGTCCGCGGTGATGGAAGAGCTGTCACCACCTCTAAGCCCCCCGACGACGAAACCACGGCGGCGGGAGGGAGCGTGCACGTAATGCCGTGCACGCTCCGGAGGTCACAGGCGGTTCCCGCTGTTCAAAGCGCTGACAACGCTGTCGTACCACATGTTTTTGTGGCTCTGTGGATGTGTGTGTGTGTGTGCAGGCGTGCGTGTCTGTGTGTGTGTGTGTGTGTGTGTGTGTGTTTTATAGTTTTATATGTGTGTGAGCTCATGGCTTTATTGACGAAAATGGACATGTAAGCGATTTGCGTTCTCTGCTCTTTTGAAAAGATAAATATGAAAATTTCCAAATACTACCTGGGATGTTATAACGTACCAATTGGATCACCGGGCGTGAAGCGCATCCGACATAAATATTTGCATTCTCGCACTTTTTTTCAACCTCTCAATATTCAAAAACCGTTTTCTACTTCTTAAGCAGTTTACCAGATGCTTGAATCCCCATCGCGAACCGACAGTGAATTCAGATGCATGTCATGAACACGCGCAGGTGCTGGTTAAGCACATCTGCGGACATCTGCAGGGAATCGAACCCAGTGCCTTTTTGGCCCGGGAGTCGAAACACACCCTCAATGATGATAACAAATGAGATGAGGTAACAAATGTTGAAATGTGAGTTTCTTTTAACTTTAACTTTGCGCTTTTGTTGCTGAAACACGACACCGCACCTAATAGTCATCGTAGTTTAATTTATTTTCGCTGTTTAATCGGCGGTCGCTGCCTGCGTACACAATACACCACCGGTCCTGTTTGCCTTTGACCGGCGACAAATCACTTTCAAAACACATCCCCGGAGACCCAGCGCAACAAATTAAACCCGAGTGTATAGCACAGACTTAATGATTGGAACGGTCATCTATATCTTTTGCCTATGTCTTGCATGTTTTGCTTTTTTTTCCCATTTCACAGACTATGTTGTCTCTCAACAGCTGTGGTAAAATGTTGTGTTTTTATGCGTATGATATCCATGTCACCAAGTCGATCTTTGCACTTTGCAGTTGCCTGTGAAACTAAATAATCTAAACTCGTATTCGACACTTGTATTCATATCACACAGTGTCAGTCATGGTGTATGTGATCATAGAGTATGTGCCTAAACTAGTTCTAAACGGCGTTACAGTATTAATATTTGAATGCAATACATGTTGAATAATAAAGTTACCGTTGAACTGATGCCCTCCCGGTTCTCCTCTGCTTCATACCACATGATTCAAACTGGGAACTAAAACACTTTAGTGGTATCGAAGGTCCCAGTGACGATACAACCACAAGTTAACTGTTAAATAGTGTGACTGCTTTGACACCTTGCGAGTGAACACCACACACACACACACACGCACACGCACGCACACACAGACACACGCACGCACGCACACACACACACACACACACACACGACATTGTCCCTGGCCTTTTCTATTCTAAAACCATACAACAGCCGTGGTACGCAGAACCGCAGTGTAGACAGACCTGTAGTGTTGGTGAGTTATGGAGGGGTGTGTGTGTGTGTGTGTGTGTGTGTGTATGCGTGTGTGTGTGTGTGTGTGCATGTGTGTGCGTGTGTGTGTGTGTGTGTGTGTGTGGTGTTCACTCGCAAGGTGTCAAAGTAGTCACACTATTACACATTTAACAGTTAACATGCGTTGTATCCATACTGGGACCTTCGATACGAAAACTGTTTTAGTTCCCAGTTTGAATCATGAGCATATCCCTCTGGGCGCGCAGCCCTATACCGCAAGCAAGCAGACCGCTCTCTACTTCTTATTTACCCTCCTCCTCCTCCTTCCTCCTCCTCCTCTTCCTCCTCCTCCTCCTCCTCCTCCTCCTCCTCCCTCTCTTTCTCCCCCACTCCTCTCTCATTTGATCACTTATATAACACTCTTATCTCCAGTGCGGCTCGCCGGCCGTCCGCTAAATGGTTTTGTTTCTTACAAAGTTTCTTACAAAGTGGAATTCACTGTTGGAGCTGCAGCCCCCGTTTGTTTTGTGTGTTTATTTATTATTTGTGAATTTGTTTGTTTGTTTGTTTGTGCCGTTTATTCGCCTACGAGGGGGGAGAGAGAGAGAGAGAGAGAGAGAGAGAGAGAGAGAGAGAGAGAGAGAGAGAGAGGAGAGAGAGATTGAGTTGAGGAGGGATGTGTGAGAAAGGTCAAAGAGAAAGGGAGAGGAAGTGAAAGTGAGGAAAGAGAGATGGAGAACACATAAAGAGGAAGACGAGGCATGGGAAGGGGAGAGGAAGAGGGAAACAACGGTACAAACAATACACAGAGATGAAGTTTGTTTTTCAAAACTTATTTGGCAATTTCCATACCAATTATGCCCATGAATTGAATTTAATTAAGAGAGAGAGAGAGAGAGAGAGAGAGCAAGGAGACACAAGAGACCAAGAGAGAGAGAGAGAGAGAGAGCCTCCAGTTTGTCCAAAAGGTCTCTGGTGGTGACCACTAACAGAAGAGTAATGTTCTTATCAATGTAGTAGTCGTAGTAATAGTTGTAGTAGTAAAGTAGTAGTAATAGCAGGAGTTAGGATTGGTGGGGTGTGAAGGTGGTGGAGCTGGGGGTGGAGGTGGAGGTGGGTGGAGCTGTGGGTGGGGTGGAGATGTGGTGGGTGGAGGTGTGGGTGGGTGGAGGTGGAGTGGAGGTGGGTGTGGGTGGGGTGGGTGGAGGTGGCTGTGCTGCCCTGCGCTGCTGTGGAGTTCCAAGGTGTGGATTCATTAAAAATACATTTGGTGACAGCCGAGTAAAATATGGCTGGGGGCTCTCTCTCTCTCTCTCTCTCTCTCTCTCTCTCTCTCTCTCTCTCTCTCTCTCGCTCTCTCTCCTGCCTCCCCACGGTCATTCATCATCTGCACCCGCTCACCCCCGGCCCTACTTTCCTCCCTCTCTCCCCCCCCTCTCTCTCTCTCTCTCTGTCTCCCTCTCTGTTTCTCCCTCTCTCCCCCACTCTCTCCTTTCTTTCTCTCTCGTTCCTCTCTCTTCTCTGGCTCTGTTTCTCTCCCTCTCTTTATTTCTCACTTTCTCTCTCTCTCTCTCTCTCTCTCTGTTTTCCTCTCTCTCTGTCTCTCCCTGTTTCTCTCTCTTCCTCTCTTTCTATCTCTCTTTTTCTCCCCCCGATCTTTCGCTCTCTCTCCCTCCTTCCCTTCCGTCCTCTCTCCCCCTTTCCCCCTCTCTCCTTATCCCTCCATCTCTCGCTCTCTCTTTATCCCTTTCTCTCCATCTCCTTCACCTCGTCTCCCTCTCTCCTTCTCGGTCTCCCCCTCTTCTGTCTCCCCCTCTTCTGTCTCTCCCTTTCACTGTTTTTCTCTCTCTCTCTCTCTATCTCTCTCACTCACGTTTCTGTGATATACTGTAATTACAGTTCCTGTGATAATGATGCTCATTAATTACGAGGTGGGCTTGTTTGTTAAATACTTGAGTCATTTAAGGAGCGCTTTAAAAGTGGTCCGTGCAGAAGTCAACCTCACAGAATGTGGGGGTAATGACGGAAAAGGGAACAATCTGACGACCTGAATGCTTAACTGACTTCCCGGTGGTAAATTGGGTCATTGTGGCCGCAAAATGAATGAGATATATAACACAACACCACACACACACACACATATACCATGATATCCAAAAGAAATAGAGCATATTTTTAGACCGACATTGAATATTCAATTCAAATTCAATTCACGCTGTGCTGCGGAAAATGGGAACATTGAATATTTCACATTTTACAAGATACAGATCAGATTTTATATTAAAATCATGTTACCGCCGCTTGTAACGACACATAAGGGGATAGAAAAAACGGCATTTCAATAAGGTGCAGGTTTGCGCTGCGTTGACGCCACTTACTGGCGGTCATTGCGGGCGAGTTGGGTGGTTAATACGAATCAATTTTGATGCCCTAATCGCCATAGTGACAGGTGCAGGGTCAATGCAGGGCAGAGGTCAAGGGGTCCAAACGTGGGAGGGGGGGGGGGGGGGGGGGGGGGGGTGGGGGTTACCACCTGTTTAATTAATCCATGAGAGGGTTGCTAACCCTAACCCTTTTCACCCTTAATTCATTCAGGAAACGTAAAAGAAAAGCAAAATGTATGCAGAAACTTGCCATTTAGTGAACCGCTGGCAAACTTTGGAAGAGGAAAGAAAGTACAGCATGTATGGCATCGTTTCTCCCTGATATATACAGTATATATCATTATTGAATATTTTAAACATATTCATGTATAGCCCCCCCCCCCCCAAAGCTTGGGATTTGACCTCTGACCTTGTTGCCTCGGTCCCCGGGGGGGCGCCTGGAAGCCTGATTAGTGGCTCCCAGGCTAGAAGCCCCGTCGACTGGGCTGGGCTCAGTCAGCACAGCACATCAATATTCTGCATCGGCCATGCAGCGTCCCCCTCCAACCACCCACCACCTCCCCTGTATAATTAATTTCCTCACGTCGTCCGGCGGTCTCACACGGGTTTGGACTCCAGCGCCCCCCCCCCCCCCCATCCCCCATCACACCTCCTCCGAAGATCGCGGGTTTGAATGTGAATACGGAGGATGATTTAATGTGCTGCATTGTATTTATTTAGCTCATTCCACGGAGGGAGTTGAGGGGCGGGTGGTGTTACAGGATGCTAGAGTCCATAGCATCCACTGATACGCGGCGTCGGATAGCTAGGAGGTCGATGCAAGAAGAGAGAGTCGCGAGCCCCGAGTCCGACGCGCTCACATCAATTATCTTTGACGCGGACGAAAAAAAAAAACTGGAGCTCGGCCCGGAGAGAGAAGCGCTTTGGCGGATTTACAACTCTATCAAGCATCTATTAGGAGGTGTGGTTCTTCCGCTAATAGGCGCTATCAGCGGCCGCTAACGGCACTTTCTCCGCACGTTATCAGACAGACAGAGACTCGATTCAACCTAAATCGATGGCTAAAAAAAAGAAGGCATTATTTGATTAGGAGTTGTATAGGCCTACTCTATCCGGCGGCAGTCGCCTCGTCTCGTGTGAAAGCACATTGTTATATCCGAGCCTTTATACATCACCACACCGCCAGGGAGGGATAATAACATTTCCAATGATCATGAATAAAATAAAGAGCACTATTGAATGTGACTATTGTGCGCCCAGCAGCGGGTTACCACACTACACTACACTACACTACACAGAACATCGGTTATTATTTCCGCTGTCATTACTGCTCTTATATCGGTAAGTCCGTCGTCAAGCCAGCGTATTCACGGCACGCCGGCGGGGCGGCCTCCCGGGGCCACGGACACTATAACGCAATAAAAGCGCGCTGACAAATTGAGTTCCCTCTTTTATTGCGCCGCGCAACACAAAGGCGCGCCGTGTCCTTGACGCAGCGGAGTCGCAGGTGTGGGCCGCGGGATGTGTCGGCTCGGCAGGCAGGGGCCCACACCATCTCTGGAGAGACTGGCCGGCAGCTCCCGTATTAATCACCCGCTTGTTGGGGAGAGAGAGATAGAGATGGAGAGGAGAGGGGGAGAGAGAGGGAGACAGAGAGAGAGAGAGAGGGAGAGAGAGATAGAGAGGGAGAGCCAGCCGGATATAGAGCCGCTAGCAAAGTCCCCTTTCTTCCTCGCCCTCCTCCTCCCCCTCATCTCATCAGGGGCCCGGCGCGAATGAATCGTTAACGGAATAGTTAGATGTTAATTAAGACCTCGCCTCAGATGGAGAGAGATGGAGAGAGAGAGAGAGAAGAGAGAGAGAGAGAGAGAGAGAGAGAGGAGAGAGGGAGAGAGAGAGAGAGAGAGGAAGAGAGGGAGAGAGAGAGCGAGAGAGAAGGAAAAAAACACAAGGTTGTGTATTGTGGGGAGGAAAAGTGTTTTGGTTCAATGGAATAATTATGAATTCACTCGATTAATAATAATGATTTTTATTATCGTTGCCTTTGCAATTACTGTCTGCACGTGTGCCTTCAACAAGAGGGCCCCCAAGGACCCGAACAAAAAGCAGGAGAAGGCGTTGGAGTGAACACAAAGTGAAGAAGAATCCCCGACTGACAGAAAAGACCAACAGTCGGGAACAGAAAGTGTCGCTGCTGGCAGCCATCTTGGAACCTTCCCCAGGTTCCACGTTCCGTTCCTCACGTTCCGTTTCCACCAGAGGATATACAGTCGGCGTGAAATATGAAAAGCAGGTTTTTTTTGGAAATCGAGGTGTTGATGCGTTCGATCGCCGGGGGAATTTCCGGCTGTGCTAAGCAACACAAACATGCGAACCAACAGCTAAACCAACATGTCGAGAGATATTCTGACCCACGGTGTCTGTTTATTATGTTGGCCACGGCTATCGATGCATATGGGGTCTCTCCTGCGACCCCATGTGCATATCTGGCAACCCGTGTCCCCCGATATGCATTCCAAGATAGGAAAACATCGATCCACCGTCAATAATAACACGACTGAATATGAATGAAAATATAATGATCACTCAACACTACACCATTGACGAGTCAACGTTTTTATTCGTAAGAAACATACCGTGTGTAACACAATGTAACGTACATACCAGCATCAGGCAATTGAGTCTTGTAATAGAACAGAATATGTTAGTAAAAAACAAACTTATACAATGACAAATATAAAGAGATACACGCATACTGTACATATACACATACACATGGACATATGTATATACACACACAGACATAGATACAGTATATATACACACACACACAAATATGAGCGGCTGTTTATGTCATATTTCACACTTTAAAGCGGCGGTTCCCAGACATTTTATTCTTTCGTCTTTTATTTTTTAAGAAACCACATCCGACTCGAAGTGTCATAAAAGTAGGTCGTCGATAATATCTTAAAAAAAATGGCCACATAGTCCAGGATATGGCAGACTATATGGAAGACATATATAATATATAATGAAGACATACTGTATTCTCAAACGGCAACAAGGCCGGAGGAGAGGCAACAAGATTGATGGCATTTAACAGCATCCTCAGTGATCGGTGTCTGGAATGAAAAGCAAGATTGATTGAGTGTTTCGGAGAAGATGGCGCCGACCATGTCTGTTAAGAACTCACTCCCCCCAACATCTCTGCTCTCTAGTCGAGGATATTCGAAGGATATGCTAACCCTCGCCTCAGGAACCCCAGAACCAGTAACCACGACCCCGTGAACGTAACCGTGTTCCAACCTACGCGTCCGATGACAAAAACCTCCCGATGCCCGAACAGGAAGAATTTGGAGTAACAATCGATTCACAATTTCACAATGTCAGCCATTCTATTTGAGATTCAGAAGTGTGCGGATTGACAAAAGTCTACAAGTCAACTGGAGATAAAGAACCCCAAACCAACAGACACCATCAGGGGCGGCAGTAGCTCAGGAGGTAAGATCCCCCGGGGCTCCTCCTCCACCTCCTAGCTAAGTGTGGAGGTGTCCCTGAGCAAGACACCACCTAACCCTACCTGCTCCTCCTAGCTAAGTGTGGAGGTGTCCCTGAGCAAGACACCACCTAACCCTACCTGCTCCTGACGTGTTGGTTGTTACTAGGGGTGGCACGGTTCACAAAACCCACGGTTCGGTTCGTATCACGGTTTTCGGTTCTGTACGGTTCTTGTTGTTATTTTTTCTTTTAATCTTTAACACTCCAGCAAATGCGGTGGCCGGTGGGGGGGAAAGGGGAGCCCAATACGTCGATCGCGATCGACCGGTCGATCGCAAAGGAAGTCCGGGTAGATCGCATGCCATTAAAAAGAAATTAGATGTTATCATTCATCGGATGAATGATAACAGAATGTAGTGGGGACGCTGGGGACATGTCCCCACCAATATCCAGCGATATCCATCCCCCCCCCCCTCCCGGATCAGAACCGCGAAGTAACGGAGCCCCCCCGCCCCCCCTTTATATGAAGTATATTCGGGATATATTTAGCATTTTTAGTGTCGGTAGATCTTCTTGGTCATTTTTAAGTGATTTCGAGCGGCTGTTTGCTCAGAGGATACTCGTGCTTTTTTTTTTTGGACAGCCCGTTCTGTCTGTTTTTTTTGTGCGTGTGTATGTGATGACGTCATCAACGACAGAAAAGTCGACTTGAAAAAATCAGAAGTCGTGCAACCCCTAATACATAGTATACATACTACTACATAGTATACATACTACTCCACACTCTACACCTCTTCTTTCGCGCGAAAGGGAAACACACTGTCTGAGGTCACATCCGGTCACGAGGCTGCGCATGCCATGAACCATCGAACCGTACAACGCACACATCCTCCGAGACAAGCCAACCGAACGGTTTTCGTTTTTTTTCATGAACCGTGCCACCCCTAGTTGTTACCTTGCATGGTTGGCACCGCCGTCGGTGTATGAATGGGTGAATGCAACTGTAAATAAAATAAACTGTACAGAAATGCAATCCATTTGCCATTTACAATCATCTGAATACAACAAAGGTGAGCAAAACAAATGGATTATAAAACGGTTTCTCTGAGGGAATGTAGGATAGGCGGCAACGGCATCACTTCTAGGTTTATGAAATACAGGACTTTCCACAGGAATACTGTGAAAGGGAAGTGCAAGTTCAAGACTTTAACATACAGTTTCTTGAAAGACTAGTTTTCAAATACAAAAATATTTATGCAAAATAAACTGGTAGTCCTTCTGTTCAGCCATTTTTTCCTGGCTAGTAAAATAGGGTTCTAATCTTCAAGAGAGAATCATAGTAAAGAAGTTCAATGTAGAATAAAAAAAAAAAGAACTGGGAAACTGTCTACTGTGGTCATGCCGTGAAATCTACTTCTCATTTATGACCAACTTAAGGCACCTTTGCGTCATCCTTTGACAGCGTACTTACAACATTCATTCAGACACCCAGTGTATGAACATTCACACGAAATCAGCATCTGTTCCTGAGTTACCTCCGGACATCCTAACAGTGCGTACCTCCACGTATCTCAAATAAAGACAAAGTGAAATAAAACAAAATCACCGCGACTGGAGCAAAGATAATAAACCCACCAGCTGTGAGTCAACGCCTTCCTCTTGACAACAACAACAACAACATGACAACAGAACCACAGGGAATGCTGAAATACTCTCTTTTCCAAGGAATTGTTTCGTAAAAAAACGAAATCTCAACAGCTAGAGAAGAATTCAGAGTTTCTCGGATCGTGCCCCCGCAGAGGGAAACGAGAATAAGACGACAGTACCACTACCCACGATGCACCGCTGCTGCTAGGTCGACATCAAAAACCAGTCACAGAATGAGACGACGACAAAATTACCCACAGTGCACCACTGTCGGTAGGGTTGACATAAAAACCAATAACACAAGGAGACGACTACAATGATATTACCCACAGTGCACCACTGTCGGTAGGATTGACATAAAAACTCAGTAACAGAATTAGATTCCAGCTAAATTACCCACAATGGATCACTGTCGGTAGGATTGACATAAAAACTCAGTAACAGAATTTGACAACAACAACATACCCACAATGCACCACTGCCGGACAAGTGGGGAATGACGTTAAAGGAACCAGAGTGCATCGGAGGCCACCTCCACCTCGTGGGTCGGGGGTCGGGGGGTCCTAGTAGGAGCGGGCTGGCTGGGCGCTGCCGTCCTGGGCCTGGTTGAAGGGGGCGGCCGAGCCCGTAGCCTGGCCCTGCTGGTCGATCGAGGTGTAGGAGTCTCTGTCGCGCGTCACAGACGGGAACCTTGCTGAAACACACACACACACACACACACACACACACACACACACACACACACACACACACACACACCCACACACACACACACACACACACACACACAACACACACACACACACACAACACAACACACACACACACACACACACACCGAACGTGTTCAACACCCAACTCTCTGATCAAATACACATGACTCACCACTGTGGTTACACACACACACACACACAGTAAGGGGGTCGGGGGGGGGGGGGGGGGGAGGGGGTCTGGGAATTGTTAATATCCATTCAAAAATAAAACCTTTTGCAATAGTTTTCAGAGTAACCGGGGAAGGATATTAAAGGGTTTGCATTCAGTGGTGTGCAAGTGTGCTCTCCGCTGCGCTCGCTGGAGTTCAGGCTCTTCTATTCGCCGGTTAGTCATTTGTTATGTTGACACGGTACAAATGGCCCGGTCAAATAGTTGGCCAGAACGCAATATATATTCCAGCGTGTAATGCCACCGTTGCTTTGGACTTTAATACCTGAAGTTACGTATTCGTTTTCTCCCGCCGACTTAAATCATCTCGCTGCGGTTGGGAAATGTGAGAAAAAACAACGTTCGGTTGAGTTAGGTTGGAATTATGGCCAATATGGGCTAAACGTGTGATGTCGGTGTCGGTGGTTGTTTTTTTCCCGTGTATATATACAGTATATTCCATTAAAATCTATGCATTTCTGAATCAAAGCCTGACATGGTCTTCAGCAGTATGCCTATTCCCCACCAGTCCACCCCACCAGTGGCTGAAACGTTTTAAACCATTTACACAGAAACCCTGAAGAGATCTGATCTCGCAAGTTCACATTCTGTTTCTCGACTATTTATCGACGATTGCAACAGAATCCTGTGTGGCACAAAAAATCACACCACACACACACACACACACACACACACACACACACACACACACACACACACACACACACACACACACACACACACACACACACACCACACACACACACACACACACACACACACACAGAACTTAGCTGCCCCCGTCTTCTCGCTGATTCCAACACCAGAGACCACATCACCAACACCCACCGGCCCTGAAATCCCTCTCCACTCTGGATCCCCCCCGAGTCAAACAGCCCATCCACTTCAAACTGCCATCCTACCATCATCTACTGAGTTCTCCATAGCCGGCCACCTTCATACCTCACTGATCTCTTACGACACACACACACACACACACACACACACCTCCATCAAGACTTCCCTCCAAACCCATCCGTTGAAACGTGCCTTTTAATGTTGAAACTCTTCTACGTGTTTTCATAGTGTCTCGTATTTCTGTCCCGATTTGAACTCTTTTATTCTAAATGATCCATGATCCGTGCCGCCATGTCGTTTTTATTATGTGATCTTATTCATTCTCGCCAAAAAGTGTCTGAAAAGAGTATTATGAAAAGCGCGATACAAAAGCATTATTATTTGTATTATTATTATTATTCTCCCCGGCGCCATATATCTCGGGCGAATATGATTTATACCGGCCGCGTTGTCAAGGCTGTGCCCATCGTGGACATAATTCATCGCGTGGAGTCGACGCAGCCTGAGGTCTCCGAGCCACGAGAGACGTCTTGTACATCAAATAATAATGCGGCTCAGTCGGACCACCAGAGTAATGCCGGTCGGTCACGCTCAGAATGTGGAGAACTTTGAGCCTGTGAACTACAAAGGCCCACAGAGAGCTGCTGAGGTCACAGCATGTAGACCCCCCACGCTCCTGACCTCAAAAACATGCTAATATAATATAATATATACAGTATGATATAATATTATATATACAGTATGATGTAATATTATATATACAGTATGATGTAATATTATAGCCCTCACATTATTCAGGAAGGCAAGGTCCGCATTTTGCATTGGATTGTGAACGAGTCATTGCGTTTTACATACAATTTGTTCCACACCGTAATAATCTAAAAAATATTTGCTTTAATTGTTGATTGAAATGCGGCAATATTTGGGCAAAACAACGTTCAGGCATATAAAATAAAATAAAATAAAAAAAGCCATGTTAGTTTCCGTCTTTTAAAAAAAGCAGTGAATACAGACAGTTCATTGATCCATGTCAAGATTATTTTCATGTCTCGTTTTGATCCGAGACCGAGAACGTCACGCTTTAAATCAAACACACATACGAGATATGAAGAGAAGCAGGATAAATAACATACATGAACATGAACACACATACAGTAGACACATGAATACAAACAAACAGTGAACTGATGGACGGGACACACGACACACAGGTGAGAAACATGTCAAGCATCCATTACGAATAAAACACAAACAGGTACAGTAGATGGACAGGTAAACACAACAAGGAGAACAGAGAACGACCGGATGAACAGGTGAGCGCCGTCCACGCTTGTGACCTCACTTCCTGTTTGAGGGGGCGGGGGGTGTGTGGGAGAGGATGGTCGACGGCGAGAGAAACGGCGAGGGGAGGAGGAGGAGGATGAGGAGGAGGAGGAAGGGGGAGGAGTCAGAAGTGGCGGCCAAAATAGGCGGTGTCGGCGCTGTCTGTGGTATAGCGACTCTCCGCCGACGTCTCGAGGTCTGGGAGGGTAGCGGGGGGGTCAAGGGTCAGCCGCAAGCCAGCAAAGGGAGAGAGGAGGGGAGAGGAGGGGAGAGGAGAGGACACAAAAGAGGGGATAGAAGGAGAGGAGACAACAGAGAGAAAGAGAGAGACAGACAGACACAAGAGAGAGAGAGAAGAGGAGGAGGAGGAGGAGGAGGAGAGAAGAGAGACACAGAATGTAGCGCAGGAGTCCTCTGTGTTCGTCTTGTTGTTATCCTGAAGAGCACATGAGTCAAACAAATAGAAGAAATGAAACAGAAACCGCTTTTTAACTTGTTTTTGCAGTCAGTCAGCCACAGAGAGTCAGTCAGTCAGTCAGTCAGCCACAGAGTCAGTCAGTCGGATCAGAAACCAGGCGCACCGTGTGACTCAAGCCTGACCGCCTCCACGTGACTATCACCCGCCCCCCCACCCACCCCTCCCTCCCTCCTTTCTCTCTTTTCTCTCCTCCAACCTCCACCCTCCACCCTCAACCCCTCCATCCTATCTACTCCACCCTCAACCCCTCCATCCTATCTCCTCCACCCTCAACCCCTCCATCCTATCTACTCCACCCTCAACCCCTCCATCCTATCTCCTCCACCCTCAACCCCTCCATCCTCCACCCTCAACCCTCCACCCTCCACCCTCAACCCCTCCACCCTTCACCTCACCCTCCACCCCCTCCCACCCTCCACCCTCACCCTCAACCCTCACCCTCCACCCTCAACCCTCCACCCTCAACCCCTCCTCCCCCTCCACCCTCCACCCTCACCCCCCTCCACCCCTCCACCCTCCACCCTCAACCCTCCACCCTCACCCTTCCACCCTCCACCACCCCAACCCTCCATCCCCACCCTCCACCCTCCAACCCTCCACCTCCACCTCCACCTCAACCTCCACCCTCCATCCTCAACCCTCCACCCTCCCCTAACCTCCACCCTCCCCCCACCCCTCCACCCCCCCTCCACCCTTACCCTTCCACCCTCCACCCTCACCCTCCACCTCCCACCCTCCACCCTCAACCCCCCCTCCCCCTCAACCCCTCCACCCTCAACCCCTCACCCCTCCACCCTCACCCTCCACCCTCACTCTTCCACCCCTCCACCCTCACCTCCACCCTCCACCCTCCACCCTCCACCCTCCCTCCACCCTCACCCTCCACCCTCCACCCTCACTCCCCCTCACCCTCACACCCTCCCCTCAACCCCTCCCTCCTCCTCTCCCACCCTCACCCTCAACCCTCCACCACCCTCCTACCCTCACCCTCAACCCCTCCACCCTCAACCCCACCCCTAGATTTTGTCTCAGCACCCCGAAAAACAACAACAACAATAATAACGACTATTGTTGGAAATGAAAATGTCATTTATAGAAAAGTATGAATGTATGAATTGTAATATACAACAACAATAATAACGACTATTGTTGGAAATGAAAATGTCATTTATAGAAAAGTATGAATGTATGAATTGTTATACAGTGAAATGAGCAGCATTTAGCATCCTAGAATGATCCTAGAATCGCCCGTGACCCTCAACATCCACCACCTCTGTATTCAACTCTTCTAATCTTGGCTGTAATCGTCCTTTAGTTCCTTCCTTCCTTCCTTCCTTCCTTCTTTCATTCTTTTTGGGGCTTTTTAAAGGTTCTTTTTTAAATGTAATCGAACGGGAATGGAAGCCAATCCACGTGTGCAGGCTATGGGTCTTTACTCTGAGACACACAGCAACACGACACATCACAGTTCAAACGGGCGTTTTTGTAATCGCCAATGCAAATAAGAGTTATATATATTTAATGCTCCCGCTCCACGTATAACACAAGCGATCTCTTTTATATGGTACCACTGAGTACAGCAGATATCTCATCTACTCCCACTAACATAATAGGCATATATCTGCTGTATCCACTCCCAGTATAGCCAAACATATGTGTCCCCAGAGCCTGCTAATATGCTCCCATATATATGTTAATATGCTACCTTGTAGAGGTATACCTCATGAGGCTAGCTAGTTGAACCTTGACCTGTCCAGTCACCCCTGACCCCCCTTGTGACCGTGCATAACTCAGGGTCTTTTGGCAGCGTTTCCGCCTCTGATTCATGTGGAAAGACTTTTCGAGTGTAAATCGGCGACAGACGCCTCCTCACGTGGGATGTGTTCTGATCCGGAGAGAGAGAGAGAGAGAGAGAGAGGGAGGAAGTGGGAGTCAATGATGGAGTAATTGATTACACTGCTGATCATGTGATGGCCTTACAGCCTCCAAACTGGAAATGCCAAATGCTCTCAAATGTTGACAAAGGGTGTTTTCCACAATCCATTGTTTCCTCATAGATTCTGGTTTTTAATAGTTTCGACAAACATGCAATTTGGTGGACTCTCTTTTATCCCAAGCATCTTATGAGCGCATATACTGTAGGCCGAATTCCGAGCCTGTGGGAATCGAACACTAAACTTATCAGTGGCTCGACCAGTTGGGGCTGTGTGCTGCCATCCGGGGACACAGCATTGATGAATACCGAGTGGTCCGCCGACAGACAGTTGAGGGAGGACCCCGTAAACCCAACACGGCGCTCGTCTGCGGATATCGCAGGAGGGTCAGCCAGCCGGGTCTTTTTTTATTCTTAAGTCGTTAGTTCCACATCCGTCTCCTCCGCCTATCTGCCTCCTCCCAGGGGTCCCCACGGGCATGTCAAGCACTCCGAGACTGATACCGGTGGATGGAACCACGGCACTTGAATGTTTCACGGACCTCGCGGCCGGGAAGCCGGGAGTCCCTTCCTCCCGCTGGTCTTGGGGAGATGTTGTCACGGCTCTCTCTCTCTCTCTCTCTCTCTCTCTCTCTCTCTCTCTCTCTCTCTCCATCCGTGAGAGAGAGAGAAGGAGAGAGGAGAGAGGAGAGAGAGAGGAGAGAGAGAGAAGAGGAGAGAGACGTGAACAACGGTTTTCGTGTGTAATCTATCACCGGGCTGCTGTCGGCCCAGGGATTCACAAGGGCATTAGAAGTGGAGCCCCTCTCTCTCTCTCTCTCTCTCTCTCTCTCTCTCTCTCTCTCTTCTATCTCTCTCTGAGGTAAGTATTAATAATATATACACCGCTTTTATATTATCGCTGCTGCTGTGATTCCCTGGCTGTAAATCAGGATGACACGGGTCGGCAAGGCCCGACGGATGACGACCCAGGTTTAAGGAAACAATGTTTTCCTCTTCCTGATCAAATATTGATGCCGATAGCTTAGGGATAGAACGCATTCTGTGTCACTGACTAATTAACACTTGGATATAAACATTTATGAAACACTTAAATCCTCTCTGTTGGCCTATAATAATTTGCCTCTACGTGGCCCGGCAGTAGGTTGTCCAGAGCGGTTGTCTGGCAACAGGAAGGTTGCTGGTTCGATCCCCGGGCTCCTCCCCCTCCTCCTAGCTAAGTGTGGAGGTGTCCCTGAGCAAGACAACCACCTTAACCCTACCTGCTCCTCCCTAGCTAAGTGTGGAGGTGTCCCTGAGCAAGACACCACCTAACCCTACCTGCTCCTGATGTGTTGGTTGTTACCTTGCATGGTTGACACCACCGTCGGTGTATGAATGGGTGAATGTGAGGCAATACTGTAAAGCGCTTTGGATAAAAGCGATGTATAAATGCAATGAATTTACTTTCATCCAAAGCGACCGACGCTGAATTCAGATCGGCCTCCATGTCAATAAGGAGCAGGTTGGGGTCGCCCAAATATTAAGCAAAAAGGTTTAATATAAAACCAATATCAGCTATCTATCTTTCAAGGACAGAGAAGTAGAGATCTGAACAGGTTTATCCAAATGAACTTTAATCATGGCTAGAAAGCTTCCACTGAAAACACAACATGACGAGTCCCCAGTCGGAGTAAAATATATATTAAGACATATAAAAGTAAAGTCAAGCAAACAGGCAATCTTTTGCATTCTTCTAACATAAAGTAAGTACACGTAACAAGAAACATTACCTTTATAAATGTAGTGGTCAATCAAACAATTCATCAAGTCATTCATATGTACAACAGTAGGGCTGCAGTGGATGGCGTACCACCGGGTGGGTCAGGTTTGGAAGAGAAAAAGAGAACCCAGTTATTATAGTTATTAAGCTTCGTGTTGAGAACCAAGATGGCTGCTAGGAGACGCCAGGTCAGAGTTGAAAAAAGCCTTCACGTCTGAGCTTTGGGACAGACAACTGTATGGATCAAGCTATTTTTTTCATATCTTGTATTTTTATTTAGTTTATAGTTAATTTCATGGATAGTTCGTATAATCAGCAGTAATGAGATATCATTAAAAGCCAAATACATCACCAGGCCTCGCCCAAGAGTTTGTATTTTTGCAGCATAACATATTTTCCGTGTCACCGTGTCTCCCATCCATCTGCGTGGGCGCGGGAACGCCGTCAAGTTGGAGCAATTATCCCGAAAGACCCGCGGAGGCTGTAATCAGGCCGAGAGTCCTGAATGGATTGTTTCACTTTCTGTGGGTGGCCTGACAACATAGGGATGGGAGACCAATATTCTAAATTAACATATTATCGGCCAGTCATGGTACCAATATTGATCGACTTTGTCTCGTCTTCACTAGTGGCCGTTATTCGCATATAAAGTCGCATGGGACTAAAATATTATGGATTTTTTTTTATGAGAAAGCAAAAAAAATGCGTATGGTAATATTGGAGATATCGATGCCTATATTACATACTTTGGTCGATGTATTGGTGGCCAATGTGTCGATGCATCCCTACTTTACCCAATCTAAACTCAAAAGATGTCGTAGAAAAATATGTCGGATAGGGCCTGAACTGGTGAGTCAAATTT